>BLSH010225829.1:48934-61690 GCA_018402905.1 Glandirana rugosa
GTGGATAAACGTTAATTGGGAATCGTGTCAGAAAAAGATTGTAACGGGGGGGGGGTTCCCCGTCGGAGGCCTACGGGTTTGCCCGATCAAATCGTCCCAACAAGAGGAACTTCCTAGCCTACTCAAGTAGACGTACTTACAATAGACGTCCGAGGGTCCTCAAAAGAAGACCCGGCATCGGGAAGGTGAAGTGATTCATGACTTGGTACAATGGGGAGAAGGCCGTTAGATCCTATCGGAGGTCAAGCTTGAGGAGAAGCGGTAGATGATCCTAACCCGGACCACCTCGACAGGAGGCAGGGCCCTTCCCCAGAACTCAGTGGCCAAACTCATCGCACTGTACATCCTTCAAGGAGAACAACCCTGCTAAACTAGCCCGTTTGGGCATCCGGAGGCTGCCCCTTGGGGGGGGGGCAATGTTAGAAAAAGACTGTGCTAAGGGTTAATTGCAAATAGGTGT
Organism: Glandirana rugosa; assembly: GCA_018402905.1. Lineage (NCBI taxonomy): Eukaryota > Metazoa > Chordata > Amphibia > Anura > Ranidae > Glandirana > Glandirana rugosa. The sequence continues at coordinate 49,395 of BLSH010225829.1, forward strand.
GGATTCCTCTAATTCCTGGATGAGCAGCTCTATTTAAACTTCCTGCTTCCTGTGGAGAGTGCTGTCCGTTCTACAGCGTTTGTGTTTTCCTGCAGCAACCTGTGATCCTGATTGTTTGTTCCTGTGACCCGGCTTGCCTTGACTCTGCTATTGATCTCCGCCTGCACCGACCCCGGCTTCCACGACCACTCTTCTGCTTGCTCCCTTGTACCTTGCTGCCCGCCAGTTAACGAACTCTGCTTGCACCCGACTACTCTTCAGCCTGACCCATCTGTACTGCTCTGCCAGCCCGTTACCGACCCGGCCTGCACCACCACGCTTCAGCTTGCACGAGCACCTCACGGATCAGCACACCACCACCTGTGACCCAGTCCGACCCTCGTGCCTCCCTGCACTCCCGAGCTCCCTGTCCACACTACCAGGGGTTCAGGAATCAGGGTCGTAAGAGAGGTTGCCCACTGCATAAGTCAGACTCCACCACCAGGTACGTGACACCGTGTCGGAAGGTATGTTGATAGTGGGGAGGAAGTGTTTAACATCTTGTCGCTAAGGTGTATGAGAGATTCAGGTTTCTTTCCCATACGTAGTCAAGGTGTTGCTTTTTTGGTTGTGATTAGACCCATTTGGGGGATCCGGTAATATTCCCCAGATCCGAAGTAGTTGGAGACTTTGATCCAGCGAGGAAATGTGGTGTTTGACCCCATTCTTTGTGACCATAATCTTAGTGGTGAAGCCCCATTGATATTGGATTTTGTGGTTGTTGAGAGCTTTCGTAATCGTGTTAAGTTGCTTTCTCAGCTGACGGGTATATTGAGACAGGTCCGCATATAACTGGATCTTGGCGTGGGGAGCTGGTAGTTGACCTAGTTGCCTCGTTTTGTTTAACAATTGATCATTTGTGTGGTAGAAATGGACTCTCATTAGTACATCGCGTGGTACCTCTGCCGGAATGTGAAGGGGTTTAGGGAGGCGATGTATGCGATCTATGACAGATTCCAGGGGTGGTATATCTGGTAGCATTGTGGTTATTAGTTTCCATGCATAGGCATTGAGGTCGTTTGGGAGGATGTGTTCGGGAATTCCTCTTAGTTTATTATTTCTACGGGATCTATCCTCAAGATCCGCCATTTTGGCTTTCATCCATTGTTGTTCATCGCGAGTGTTTTCGATTGCATCTACCAAGTCGTTGACCGTATCGGTCATTGCTCCCATTTGTTTCTCTGTATGCTGTACTCTTCTAGAGATGGAGTGGATTCCTACACTGAACAAACTGTTGGCGCTATATAAATCCTGTATAATAATAATACACTGAATTTGTAGAATAATGTCAAGATATCATTGTGCATTGATGTCTGTAGCGAAACTAGCATGTCTTTCATGGTGGTATCTAGTACCGGTTGGCCAGAAGTAGGAAATTCTGCTATCGGGGAGAGGCGTCCAGAGGAAGCTAAGCGACTACACCCAGCGAAACGCGTTGACATCATCAACGCTCCGTGACGTGGTGGGGACTACATTTACTGTTGTATCCTGTACGCAACCCTGTTTGAAAGTGAGGCTTGGAGAGCAAGCGCCTCTTACCAGGAAATACGGCCGGATACATGTGCAGCCACTTCAGGAACTAGCGGGCGCATCCGCATCCCAATGCATGCTGCATTAAGGCCAGTGGCACATACAGGTACCTGCAGCCAAGAACCCAGGGAACGTACGAACAGGAAAGTCGGAAACTCAAGGTATGGCATTTTTGGTCCATTACATATGAGACTCAATAGCAGTGACGGTGTAACTCGTTAGTGCAACACTACTGGCGCTACACTTACCGGATGTAGATAATGATACATACATCAAGCCATGCACCCGGTTTACTCCACTCCTTCAATTCACGCTGCCATCACCAGACCATAGGTCTATTTCCCTTGGTCTAATGGGCTATTGGGCTATCCTTTGACTATTGGCATACAGGCCCACAGCAATACTCAGCATACCTGCTAACCTACACAGCCAGTAACCAGTCTGATCCTGGATATGCTATGAATTCGTCAAGTTAACTGATTTAATCTGCAGATTACCATCCAGATCATTAGGTTATACTTCTAAGGCTGTCACTGCTATTTCGTTATTCCTGTGACCAATTTTTATGGTTCACACACACCGGCATTGGTGTGATCATCTACAACAGTGACGTTGAATCAACATCTCCCCCCACACGTCCGGACGTTTTTTACTATGTTTGTCTCCCCCATGTGTGTGTCTCAGTATCTCTAGGTCATGCAGACTGGAAGACCTACGGTCTCCCTAGGACTGCTTGGTGGTACTTTGTCTTACTACTCACGATTTATTACAAATTGTGTCATGTAAATATTTATTCACTCATTAAAGTTATATATATTTTCTAATACTTGGAGTATCGCCCATCCCTCTCATACTAACCACTTGGTTTCCGTGGGACTTTCACGGAAACATACCCCCCATTTTCTATATCGGGGAGAGGTGACTATTCTGTCCATTGTCTGCCACATTGCCCACAGTGATATGGGTTCTCCCGGCTTATTTATACTTTTTTGACATAGTTTGAAGATGATTATAGAACAGTTATATGGCCTCTACCGTTAATTAATACTTTTCAGACCCAGTTTGAACATGATCCACATTCACCTCCATTTTTGCTTTTTTTATGTTTTTTTTTTTTTTTTAAATAGTTAAAGTTATTTCCCTGTCCCCATTTCTTTGTAGGTCACTTGTCCCACCCTTACCCCCATTTCCTTCCTTTTGCAGACCTCTAGGACTTTCCAGGACTATTTTACAGCCATTTTTGTGCCTAAAAGTTTGGGTCCCCATTGATTTCAATGGGGTTCGGGGTCCGGGATAAAGTTCGGGTTCTGTCCGGACCCGAACCCGGACTTTGTCCCGAAGTTCGGCCAACCAGCAGAACCCAGACTTCTAGAAGTTCACTCAACTCTAGTATTGACTTTTTTTCTGTGATTGTCCTTCCAAGACTAATAACTGAATGGAAAGATTTGGTTCACCTCCTGGTGCATTTCAGTATTCAAATAAGGAAAGTTGCAATATCTGCATGTCTTTTAAAAGTAACTAAGACGGCGCATGCGCAGAAGCGTCCAAGATAGCCGCATAGCCTAGGAGCTCCGCACCGCTCCGCTCCCGTTTTGGCATCTTCGCCAGGAGAGACTTGTCCCGCCAACTCGAGACCTCACTAGCTCAGCCCGGCCTAAGCAAGATGTCGGCAGCCGTGGACACAAGAGGCTCTCCCACAGCCCTGGAGGAATCCATAGCAGACCAGGACGCTCCACTTACCTCCTCCGCCATACAAGGCTCAACCACAGTACTCCACAGTATGCTGCTCCATCCCCAGCCTCCACGGACTCCCTGATACGGTGGTATGTGGGCGACAATAGGCTAGCCCGTATGGAGGACTTTATGCATAGCCCAGATGCTTGAGAGGAAGAACCCCATGCTGCTAATCTAAACCCCACTGACTTCCCATCCTTGATGGCTGCTTTTCACAAAATGCTTTCTAGGGGCCTCTCCCACACGGCGGCCCAGATCACAGCCTCCATTCATGCTGAGTTGCAACAAATTGGGTCAGGATGGACTTTATTGAAAAGAAAGTGGATCAAACAGCGGCAAAAATAAATCCAAATTCAGCCAGGATCCAAGACATACAAGATCAGCTTGAAGCAGCCATCTCAAAAATAGATGACCTCGAACAGGTCAAGATGCTACAATTTTAGAATTGGGGGGCTCCCGGAAATGATTAAAGAGACATACCCTGCAGTACGCGACTTCATCAAGGGATTAATCCCTGACCACTGGTTGGAGTTGGATAGGGCACATAGAGCGCTGATGAATTTTCTATAGTCAAACTGCATTTTTATGCTGTCAGAGAACAAGTTATGTGCATCTCACATCACTCAGAGAACCTCACCATACAGGGACACCAAGTCCAAATATTTGCGGACCTTTCACCGTACACAGTTCAAAAACGGAGAGCACTGAACGGAGAAGCCACTGCTGCAGGTCTTGTTACAAAAGGAGATTGGGTATAAATGGTCCTTCCCATTGAAATTGAACTTTTCCTTCCAAAACAGAGCACATCACTTTTCTACCTTCTCAGAAGTTGAGCGCTTACTCCTCTGCTTAGGCCTCATTTCCCAGGAGGTCTCAGCTACTCCCCCCACGAAAGGAGCTGCTGCTTCAACCACCAAGCCCCATCAATCCCAGCTGGCAGAAACAACAGCCTAAGAGGTTGAAGGAAGCTCACCCGCCGTGATGGAGAAGACCACCCAAAGGGGATCTCAAATTTTCCAGATCTTCATAGAGCGGTGTCTGCAACCTTGTCCCTTGATATGGTTTTGTATCGTTTACAGGACTTTAGCTTTGTTTTGCAAATTACATGCCACTTTTAGTTTTGAATGCTTTCCCCTAGGCAGCCTTCTACCCTAGCAGAGCCTTTTGTTTGACTTGTTCCTGAGATAAATAGCCCTCGTGGGTTACTGGGCCTGGAATTTGCAGGTCATCACTCTGTGAAGTGTCCACACAGTTTTCCTTTTGGCAGTGACCAGATACCTCCCATGTACTTTGCGAGCTCAACGGCCTGATTTTCCGGCTGAGGATGACAGGTCACCAAGACTCCATAGAACTCTCTTCAGATCATCACTGTAATTTCTAACAAAAATTTTTGTTGACCCGACCGGGTGGTTCATATATATTTATTTGGTGGGATTGGGGGGCCTCTCCTGCCCGGTTCCCTGTAGCCCCGTGTATTGTGTGTGGTCGCGGGGCTGTGAGGGGTCGGGGGGTGAGGTGGGTAACCGTTGCTTCACAGGACCTTCATGCCGCTTATCACCTTTTTGAGGTTCTGACTTATAGTATTTATTGTTCTCATCTAGGGTGTAGGTTTGAGGTGGTTGCATTGTGCCTGCCTCTGTCATTGAGAAAGTTGTCCCACAAACTTCTCGGTGACCGCCTTTTTTTTTTCTCCTAGACTTAGGAGATTAGGCCCTTTTATTATTATTATTATACAGGATTTATATAGCGCCAACAGTTTGCGCAGCGCTTTACAATAAAGAAGGGACACAGTACAATTACAATACAGTTCAATACAGAAGGAATAGGAGGGCCCTGCTCGTAGAGCTAACAATCTAAAGGATTTAAGGGCTTGGGCTGGGTGGGGTATGGTCCCTCCTTGCCCTAATGGGTTCTGGGCTTTTTGGTTAATTGATTTGACTAACCACTGTCTCTCTTCCTTCCCCCCTCTACCTCTCAGCATCCATCCCTCCTCTAGCCCCCTCTTTCCTTTCTCATGAAGTTCCTGGAGACTTGCACCTGAGAATGGCGCTGCTTGGTCCCGATGGTGCAAGTGACGGACGAGAGGCGAAACAGTTTCTGGTACTTAACGGTGGTGATAATTTCTCTCCTCTGATCCATGGCTAATCTGAGCTCCCCCAAATTGCTCCTTAGAATTGCATCCCATAATGTTCAAGGGCTCAATTCTCCTGCCAAACGTACGAAAATATTACACTTCCAATCACGAAAAACAGACGTGTTACTCCTCCAGGAGGCACATTTTCCTGCCACATCTAACCCCTCTTTTATCCATAAATGCTTCCCACGCTTTTATTAGGTGAATGCTGACAATAAGACGAAAGGGGTAGCTATTTCCTTCACCAAGAGTATTCATTTCACCCCCACTCATATCCTCAGAAACCCCGAGGGACACTTCATCCTAGTACGAGGCATGATTGAAGGTAACACATACACGTTCGTCTTACTATACCCCCAATAAAGGACAAGGGAGATTCTTTGAGTCTATGCTTCAAATGCTAAAACTACATTTAGCAGATACGATAGTGTTGGGTGGAGACTCTAATACTCCGTTTGACCTTTCCTTGGACAAAACTAAAATGGGGTCCTCCAAACCCAAACGCCCCCTGCAACATAGTTTGCAAATAGCTAGATTTTTGAACTCTCAAGGACCAGTAAATATTTGGAGGGAGAGGAATCCCAGAGCAAGAGACTATACTCGCTACTCAGCACTCCATCACACCCATGCTAGGATAGACCACATTTTCCTAAACTCTTCTGCCATACCTTTAGCGTCAGATTCGCGATACGGTCTAATCAGACCACTCCATAGTAACTCTGGCCCGAAAAGACCCTTTCAGTGGCATCTTAATGAATCCCTTTTAAATGATCCCGTTAGCTGCACGACCCTAACTAGCACATTGAAAGAGTATTTTGCCAACATTGACAACCGAACAGTCTCTCCCCTAACACTCTTTGGGCTGCCCACAAAGCGGTCCTCAGAGGTAAACTAATTCAGATAGCCTCGCAACGGAAAAGGGAGCAGAATGCGTACATACAGAAGCTAAATGTGGAGTTCCTCCTACTTTGCAAGAGACACAAAAGCAACCCTACTCCTGACACTTTGTCCCAAGTGGACAACGCCTGAACAAAATTGAATTTAGCTTTAACCACCTCAGCTGAAAGGCATCTGAGATCGACTGGAGCAGGTTTTTACATGCAAAGAGACAGGATCAGTGCCAAACTAGCTGCAAAACTCAGCCCCAAACCATGAACATTGACACTCCCCAAAATTAGGACCAATACAGGAGACCTTAGACAAAATCCCTTTAAAATCATGGAAGCATTCCATAAGTTTTATACCAAGCTGTATAATGACAACCCTCCTGCTGACACGAGTGCACTGGATTCCTTTTTAAATTATATACACCTTGCTAAACTCAAAACAGACCATTCGTCTCTCCTAGAAAAACCTTTCTCTATGGAAGAAATTTTGGAGACTATAAAATCTCTAAACGTAGCCTCAGCCCCGGGACCAGATGGGTTTTCAGTGGGCTACTACAAGAAATTTGGCTCCCTCCTTGGCCCTTATATGGTGAGATTCTTCAATTCTCTCTGGGATGGAGCCGGCCTTCAAGATGACTTAAACTCTGCTTTCATATCCGTTAAACCTAAAACTGGAAAAAACGAAAGTTTTATGTAAGCAATTATGGGCCTATCTCACTTATTAATAACGACCTCAAAATTGTTAAAAAAATTTTGGCCTTTAGACAAGGCCCTGAACAAGTTAGGAGGGCGATCAATATAATCTCACTGCTGAACTCACGCTGGGAAAACTTTTAGGGATAATATGGGCCCTTTATTCAAATCCCACTGCCCAAGTATGCTTAATGGGTCACTACTCACAACCTTTTAAAATTTGAAAGGGGATCAGACAAGGTTGCCCTCTCTCCCCCCTGATATTCGTGATTGCCATTGAAACTCTGGCAATAGCCATCAGAGCGCATCCGGATAGCAGGGGAGTAGTGTGCGGCAAAGAGTGTGCACTGTGAGTACTGTATTTATGCAGAGTCCACTTGCTAGTAGACCTCATGGTGACAGCACTATACATGCACATGGACACGGCTGGTTGCAGACTTATTCCCTGAATTTGTATCTGTGGTAGTTATTTGACATTTAGTTTCTCTCACACTTTTTGCACCCCTCCCATAGCCACCCTTGATGGTGGATCTTGGTCTAGGTTTTTTCTGACTCCAGCTCTTTTGTACCTTATCTCAGACATCTAATTTTTGCCCCCCCCCCATTCCCTATTTTGGTGTATGGCTTCGCCATTTTGTTTTCACACTCAGCACCCTTTATACACATTCACTTTTCATTCAACCCATTTACACCCACATATTCATCCACAGAAGTCTGCTGTCCGAGTGGTCTGCATGGTGGTTCCATCCCCAGCTCATGTCACCGTTTCTTCAGCTCCTGTGACAGACTTCCAGTTGGTCTGACCCACATTGCTACACCGCACATGGCATTCTTCAAGGGTAGGTTGATTATCTTGTCCCCCCTTTGTACCTAGATCATGTACTCCATTACACAGATATGCCATTAGACCTTTGGATATTTTTACTTTGTTACTTTTTATTTTTATACAGATATATGTGCATCCACCCCTGATGGGTGGGTACTATCCCACGAAACGCATTGGGTTTACAATGATGCCATCTCTCTACTGAAGTCAATTTTTGTATTATCATATGGTCTTTTATTCATTCCTAAGTGTTTTATTTCACGCCATGGCAGATGCTCCACTCTAATTACCAGGCAGAGTGTTCTGCAGTTTTTAAATGCATAAACGCATATATGTTTGCTATACATTTTTTACTAATTTAAGTTGTGATGGAATCATTATTGTTTATCCTGTATGGTACTTACCTTGCCTTCCACGACCTTGGAGGGTCAGTAAACAATTATTTCTGTACAACCTACAATTGCTTTATTCCAATTACCACAAACGCATATATGTTTGCCATTCAATGCATGTTGTGATGTGATGAATATGTTTATGATGTATGGCACTTGCCTTGCTTTCCAGGATCTTGGAGGGCTAATAAACAATTATTTTTGTACAACGCACATTGGTCAGTGTCCTTCTATATCCTCATTTAAAGTCCCAACCTCTTTTTCCTTTCTCATTGAATTAGGGATGGAGACGCAGTTTCATCTGCGTCTCATTCAAAGTCCCATTTGCTTTGCTTTTCTCCAGTATATCTCACTTATTAATAACGACCCCAAAATTGTTACAAAAATTTTTGCCTCGAGACTCTCTATTTTTATCTGATCCTATATAAACAAGGATCAGGTTGGCTTCCCGGGGAGACAGGGCCCTGATCAAATTAGGAGGGCGATCAATATAATCTCACTGCTGAACTCACGCTGGGATGGGGGAACTCCCCAAGAGGGGTTTTTGTTGTCATTGGACCTCCAAAAGGCCTTGGACTCCATCTCTTGGTCATACCTTACAACAATCATGAGAGATCGGGTTTCGGGGGAAAATTTTTAGGGATAATATGGGCCCTTTACTCAAATCCCACTGCCCAAGTACACTTAATGGGTCACTACTCACAACCTTTTAAAATTCGAAAGGGGACCAAACAAGGTTGCCCTCTCTCCCCCCTGATATTCGCGATTGCCATCGAAACTCTGGCAATAGCCGCCAGAGCGCATCCGGATATCAGGAGTAGTGTGCGGCAAAGAGTGTGCATCTTTGCCGATGACATGTTACTGTTCATCTCGTCCCCTCTCATCTTCACACCAAATGTCTTTGACTGTTGCAACAATTTGGATCTATTTCAGGTCTCAAAGTTAATATGGCGAAATCAATTGCTCCGAACATCTCGGTGTCTCCTAAATTAGTAGAACAACTTAAACAAGCATTCCCTTTCTCCTGGTCAGAAACCTCAATCCCATACTTGGGAATTAAATTAACAAACAAAATAAATGACCTGTTTGCTACCAATTATCCGCCTATTTTTAGAAAACTAGAGGAGGATCTAAGATGACATTGCTCCCTCGCCTTCTGTACCTCTTCCGCTCCCTCACAGTTCCTATTAAGAAATCGGTTCTGAACAAATTCCAAGCTAAGGTCACTAGCTATGTCTGGGGGAAGAGGGGTTATCGTTTCTCCAGGGAGATCTTATTTCGCTTGAAGACTCAGGGTGGCCTGGGTCTTCCGAACTTTTGGTGGTACTTCCAAGCCGCCCAACTGGCACAGTTCTCAATAATCTACGAGGTCCCAAACCAGATTGGGTTAATATGGAGAGACCGGCAGTCCCACGATTTTATGATCGATTATCTCCTCTGGAGAAACCCCAAACAAAGACCAGCGGTTCTAGCTCCCACTCTCTCCCACTCCCTTTCACAATGGGATTCTCTCCAAAAACTCCCTTCCTTAGTTTCTGATTGAAACCATTAGCTCACCTTTTTCACACTCCTGAGTTCCCTCCTGGGATGAATATCCAGGTAGAGTTGAGCGAACTTCTGGAAGTTCGGGTTCTGCTGGTTCGGCCGAACTTCGGAACAAAGTCCGGGTTTGGGTCCGGACAGAACCCGAACTTTGTCCCGGACCCCGAACCCCATTGAAATCAATGGGGACCCGAACATTTACGCACAAAAATGGCTGTAAAAAAGTCCTGGAAAGTCCTAGAGGTCTGCAAAAGGAAGGAAAATGGGGCTAAGGATGGGGCAAGTACCCTACAAATAAATGGGGACAGGGAAATAACTAAAAGCATTTTTTTAAAAAAAATCAAAAATGGAGGTGGATGTGGACCATCTTCAAACTGTGTCTGAAAAGTATTAATTAACGGTAGAAGCCATATCACTGTTCTACAATCATCTGGAAACTGTGTGTTAAACATTAACTAAAACTAGGCGAACCCATATCACTGTTCTAAAATCAACTAAAAACTGTGTGTGAAACTATAGCAGAGCGAACCCAGATCACTGTTCTTCTCTCTGCTATAGTTTCACACACAGTTTTTTGATGATTTTAGAACAGGGATATGGCTTCTCCCGGTTTTAATTTAAGTTTAACACACAGTTTCCAGATGATTGTAGAACAGTGATATGGGTTCTCCCGGCTTATTTATACTTTTTTCACACAGTTTGAAGATGATTTTAGAACACTAATATGGCTTCCCTGTGGCTGATATAGGGGTTTTCACACACACTTTGATGATGATTTTAGAACACTAATCTTTCCCTTAAGGAAACAGCTGGAACCTTTCCCTGTACAACTTGGAGATGATTTTAGAAGAATAATCTTTCCCTTAAAGCAACAGACTCTACCTAGTCCAGTCAGATCGTTCTGTGCAGCAGGATGTGTGAAATCTGTCTCTCAAAGCACCAGTACTAGTATCTCTCCCTCCCTCAAAGCACCAGTACTAGTATCTCTCCCTAGTCCACAATCAGATCGTTCTGTGCAGCAGGATGAAGTATGAAATCTGTCTCTCAAAGCACCAGTACTAGTATCTCTCCCTAGTCCAGTCAGATTGTTCTGTGCAGCAGGATGAGATGTGAAATCTGTATCTCAAACCACCAGCACTAGTATCTCTCCCTCCCTCAAAGCAGCAGTAATAGTATCTCTCCCTAGTCCTCAGTAATGCAGGATGAGATGATCTGCAATCTGTCCCTAACAGAGCCAGCAGCATCCTCTCCCTAAACTATCCTGAGAGCATATGACATGCAGCACGGTGACTCTAGCCCCACATAGAGGCTGGGTCACATGGTTCACTGGCCAATCACAGCCATGCCATTAGTAGGCATGGCTGTGATGGCTTCTAGGGAAAACCAGTGAAACACTTGTTGATTGGCTGCCCTTGGCAGCTTCTCAACACGTGGAGTAAAATACCAGAACCCCGGACCCGAACCCGGACTTTTTTTGAAAAGTCCGGGTTCGGGTCCGGGTCCCGGACACCCAAAAGTTCGGTACGGACCCGAACTTTACAGTCTGGGTTCGCTCAACACTATATCCAGGCATACTGATGGTGGTTAAACAAGGGGCTCTTTAGGAAAGGGCATTTCTCAAAGTTACTGTGTAAGTAAACTCGATATGCCCCCTACGGAGAGATTCAGACTTTTACAAATTTCTCACTACTTACAAACCATCTGGTCTAACAAACCAGACCCCCCGACGCCCACTAATTATGAAATATGGTGCTCAGATATTTGGGATCAGAGAAGGGGAATCTCTTTAATATACACCTTGCTAGCAGGGAAACTTGCCTCTCTGCCTTACGCATGGGCTTGGGAATCTGAATTGGACATACACCCAGACTCGTATTCATGGTTTCGTGCGCTCCAACACTCATTCAAAGGAATCCTGAACATCTCTCTTATCGACGCTAACATAAAAGTGCTCATCCGTTGGTACTTTCTGCCGGCCAGATTAGCGAAAATATACCCAGACTCCTCTCCTCTATGCTTTAGAGGTTGTAATTAGTGTTGAGCGAACCCGGACTGTAACGTTCGGGTCCGTACCGAACTTTTGGGTGTCCGTGGCACGGACCCGGACCCGGACATTTCAAAAATCGTTCGGGTTCGGTCCGGGGTTCTGCTATTTTACTCCACGTGTTGAGAAGCTGCAGGGCAGCCAATCAACAAGCGTTTCACTGGTTTGCCCTTAGAAGCCATCACAGCCATGCCTTCTAATGGCATGGCTGTGATTGGCCGGTGCATCATGTGACCCAGCCTCTTTATAAGCTGGAGTCACAGTGCTGCAGTCACATGCTCCTTGGGTTAGTGTAGGGAAAGGTAGCTGACGGCGTGAGGGACAGATTTTAGCCATTTTAAGACCTGATCCTGCATCCTGAGATAGATTACTTTACTACTGCTGTCTGTGCTGTTGCTCTGAGGACAGATAGCAGAAATTAGAGATTTCACATACCGCTGCTTTGAGTTGCAGATCAAGCTCTGCATAGAACAAC
>BLSH010225829.1:71762-119823 GCA_018402905.1 Glandirana rugosa
TCTATTGAACCTTCACTGTATAATGATGATGTGTCGTTATTCAGATCCTGAACCCGATGCACCGTGGTAACAATGCTCTTGTACATACGTTCACGTCGCTCACCGAGTTATACCAGAAACGTTTTCCTTTGTTTGTTAGATACACGTGATAATAGTCGATTGGAATGAACTTGATGACGATATGTAAGTATAAATGGATATCGTACAAATTTTGTCTTTGTAAATCAAGGCGTATAATCTTATGTAATATTCGCCCAGTTGGTGTTTGATATAAGTTCCCAGTTACATACATTTTTCATCATAAAATCAATTTCTACCTAGGGTCACCTGAACCCCGGACCGAACCCAAACGATTTTTGAAATGTCCGGGTCCGTGCCACGGACACCCGAAAGTTCGGTACGGACCCGAACGTTACAGTCCGGGTTCGCTCAACACTACTAGGGACCAACCAAGTCCACTGGGATCCATCTTTAACTAAAATACTACTTTTTACATACATTGACCCTTGAATATAGTTTGTGGTTGACCCGCTTATAATGTATTCTAATATGCGGAACTAAATGTTTCTGTTTTAAACATGCTATAGGTAAATATGAATGTATAGCAGTAGTTCAAGTAAGGTTAGCTGATAATAGTGCACATAGATTGTTTGTTTCCTTTTGCAAAGACCATATTGAGCCACTCGCTGCACTTGCATACATGTTCTCGTAACAATGGTGCCACGTAGCCCAAGTCCTAGACTTATTGCTGTGTAGTAGTAATATGTCACTTCCAAGTTATCTTATTCAGTATATATTCTCTCTTGTGGCAAACTGAAAGAGATAAACCTCTCATACGCAGCTGAAATGTATATTCCCTTTAGACCCTCTTGCGCTACACATAATGGATCAGATGAAGTGTAGTATCAGCAGAAATAATGCTGCCACAAGATCACGCATTGGACATGCATTGATTAAAGTCTGCTGTTTCAGTGCCGTGTGTTCACAATAAAGTGACAAGATGTTTGCGCGCTAAGTGATTCCAGCCTAAGGCTGGTGAATTCTTCAATGCATAGAGGCAAAGATATACAATGTAGAACAGAACAGTTTGATTAAAGAGATCAATCGTCTTCCAGATATAATTTATCCAGTACAGATTAGAACAGTGGATCTCAAACATATTGAAGTAAGGGTCCAGTAAATTCTTCCATAACCTTTCATGCCCCACCAGTAACAATTAAAGTTTATACTTGCACAATAGAAATATGGGAAAACGTATACTGCATTTTAATACATACAAATACATATATTACGTTTTATAAGTGTGTGTGTGTGGTCTCCCATATTGAGCCTATAATGTCTGTTTTTTAAGGTGTTGATTTAGGTTGGTTTAGCGAACACTGGAAGACTCTGGATAGGGTTGGGTCTAATCCTGGGTGGTAATGGGGATTGTGGATTGGGCTAGAGGACTTCTGCAGCAGACTTGGTGGCTCTGTATGGGATGAGGATTCTGTAGGGGGCGCTATGGGACACTGATGGAAGTTTGGGGCAAAATGGAGTTCTGGCAGCTCTGTTGCAGGCTGGGGGCACTGTGGAAGGTTGGAGGACACTATGAAGGCTGAGAGCACTGAGATGGCCAGGGTGCAATTTGGGCTACCATGGGAGGTTTGCGGTGAGGGGCTATGGGAGCTGGGAGGCACTGTAGGAGTTTAATGGATCTGAAGCTGGCTGGAGGCCTAAGGGAAGGGGGAGGCTGTGGCCCAGTAGTGAGCCACAACACAGTGGTTGAGAACCACTAGATTAGAGAATTAAACTGGTATTTGGTTCTATATGTCAGTGCAGATCTAATCTCCTTGCCATCTCATTCATGTCAAATAGATTTCCACCCTGTGAAAACTAAGATGTATATCTCAGAAAAGCTGTAGTTTTAACTTTATTTGGAATTAAGAAGAGAAAAGAAATAAATTGAGAATTTTTTCATGCCTTTTTTTTTATGAAAAAAGACAAATTTGAGCATATTCATGCCTTTTTTTTTTTTTTTGCAACTCCTTTAGGGTAACAATGGTACAATTTTAGTTTATGGTGCTAGCTCTAGCTCAGGCCTGACCAAAAAATGAGTAGTGAAGCACGATGACTGCACAACACTAGTAAGCAAGCGCAGAGCCTGTATATGTTATGAACCACTAACCTATTAAAAACTTAAAAATAAACATGTTTTTTAATAAGTAAAACCGTAAAAAAATCGTATATTTATATGAACAATGGATCCACAATGAAGACTGTCTTTTTCTTTTCTAGCCTATTCTTACAAATTTGAGCAATCTGAGTTTGTAAACTTTGTTTTGTGAAGATCTTCGATTTCATGGGACATTCTGTGGTATTCACTATGCCCTGTGAGTAGGCATTGATGTGTCACACATTTCACAGAGCATGCCTTCTGAACTACAGGTTCAAAAAGGATTATTTTCAGGAGGCGGAGACAATTCTGGAATCGCTGCTTACAAACAGCATGGTACCATGGGATTATGTAGTTCTTTCAAAAATAAAAATTTACCAGTAGAGAAGCTGCAAAGCATGCAGGGAATCAAGGAAGTTGTTGAAAGAGATGGGCAGCAGACAGGCAGCACTCCAAGCAGGAAAGCAGGTTTTTCAAGTAAGCTTATATTGGACTGGTAGAAATTACTATTGTTTGTAATGTTATTACAATGCTTGATGTTGGTGAATGCTGTGACGTGGATTTCCTTTAACCACTGGACCTCCAGAAAATTCACCCCCATTATGACCAGGCCATTTTTTGCAATACGACACTGTGTTACTTTAACCACTTCAGCCCTGGAAGGATTTACCCCCTTGCTGACCAGAGCACTTTTTGCGATATGGCACTGCTTTGCTTTAACTGACAAATGCGCGGTCGTGCAATGTTGTACCCAAACAAAATTGACGTCCTTTTTTTCCCCACAAATTGAGCTTTCTTTTGGTGGTATTCGATCAACACTATTTTTTGCGCTATAAACAAAAAAAGAGCGACAATTTTGGGGAAAAAAAACAAACACATTTTTTACTTTTTGCTATAGTAAATATCCCAAAAAAAAAAAATGTAAAAAAACAAATGTCACCCTTAGTTTAGGCCAATATGTATTCTACATATTTTTGGTTAAAAAAAAAACGCAATAAGCGTATATTGATTTGTTTACGCAAAAGTTGGTGTCTACAAGCTATGGGAATAAATTTATGGCATTTTTTTTTTTTTACTAATAATGGCGGCGATCTGCGATTTTTACTGGGAATGGGATATTATGGAAGACAGATCGGACACTTCTTTGACTTTTTTTGGGACCATTGACATTTATACAGTGATCAGTGATAAAAATAGCCATTGATTACTGTGTAAATGTCACTGGCAGGGAAGGGGTTAACACTAGGGGCCATCAAGGGGTTAAATGTGTTCACCTGTGGTGTTTCTAACTGGTATGGGGGCTGGGCTCACTGTAGGTGGAGAGAGATCCTTGTTCCCTATCACTGGGAACAGACGATGACTCTCAACTCTCTTGTCAAAACGGGGATCTGCTTTGTTTACACTCGCAGATCCCAGTTCTGTCTGTCTCGGGAGTGATCGCCAGTGGCCAGCGGACACAGAGTCTGCCCTACCCACTGATTGGCTCCCCCGCTATCCAGTGAGTGTACGTGATCGCCGCCTAACACGTTCTCGCGGCCACCATACAGCTATGGCGATTTGCGGGAACGAGCCGACCGGCTGCCATATAATAACGGTGGCCGGCAAGTGGTTAACTGACAATTGCAGAGTCATGCAACGCTATACATAAATAAAACTTGTATTTTTTTCCCCCACAAATAGAGCTTTCTTTTTGGTGGTATTTGATCACCACTGTTTTTTTTACTTTTTGTGCTATAAACAAAAAATACAGACAATTTTGAAAAAAAAAAAAACAATATTTTTTACTTTCTGCTATAAAACCTATAAAAAATGGAAAAATCAAATTTCTTCATAAATTTAGGCCAATATGTATTCTGCTACATGTTTTTGGTAAAAAAAAGGTACCAATAAGCATATATGAGTGCAGTTTATTCCAAATCCCCAGATCCAGAGCTTCACACACAGACAGTCTGCTGAGCCCTGAGCAGGCATTGCTTGGTGCAGATCTGTAACTGGAGAGGGGATCAGAGAGATCCCAGTATATCTCCCCAGAGTGAGATCACCTTCCCACCCACCTCCATCCATCCATCAAAGGTGGCTTCATTCATAAGCAGCTTTTATAGGGGCTCGCCAGGATCCACTGAAGTTCTTCTTCCCACTGAATTTAGGATTGGGCTCCCCTTAGGCTGACCTGAGGACAGCTCCATTGGGAGGTTGAGCAGAGAGGATTTCATCTTATGTTTCCACAACTTTTGCAAGGAACTGATTCATCTGCACCTGTCCATCCCTGTGATTGACCTTGGACTCTTATTACTGAAAGAGGCGGGCCTCGCTTCGGAGATCAGTAACCTGCAATCCACAAGGGGTTAAGCACATTTCTGTTATGCTTTACGGAGAACACTGAGCCATTCACACAAGTGCCTGCCCTCAAGGGAGCTTGCAATCTAATGGTACTATCATGCTGGTACATGCACAGTAGGACCGCGTTGGGTGAAATCTAGTTGATCTGCCAGTGTGTTTTTAGAATGGATCGCATTTGAGACCTTTGCTGGTACGCTGCTGGTTTGAGCTGTCCATGGAGGCATAATGCTAGTTGCTGCGAGCGTATGTTTGACGTGGTCACAGGCCATAATTTGCTGACATCTGGTAAGCCTCTTTCTTTAGGGGGTGCTTGGCACTTTTTGGTGAAGGACCTCTCACTCGGAGTGGATGATTATCACTAGGTCTAACCAGCACTGGATGTTTTGATCTATGACACATCTTTGGGACTTTTGGACTTTACATTTATTATTATTTTTATCTTTTTGACACTGTTTGCTTGTGTGTGTGTGTGTGTGTGTGTGTGTGTGTGTGTGTGTGTGTGTATATATCATATATATATATTTTTTTTGTTTGGAGCGCTACTGTGATTATGTGACACTACACTTATTATTTTCACCTATTGGATTATGGACTATTTATTTTACTAAGTAGCAGCTTTCTTTGTCATTTGATACACATTGCACAGTGTTTTTTGTTTTATTAATAAGCATATATTGATTTGTTTGCGCAAACGTTATCGCGTATACAAATGATGGTGTATATTTATGGAATTTTATTCATTTTTTTTTTTCACAATAGTAATGGTGGTGATCAGCAACTTATAGCAGGACTGCAATATTGCGGTGGACAATTGATCAATAAATGATCAGGGCTAAAAATATGCACTGTCAGCATACTAATGAGACTGGCTGGTAAGGGGTTAAACATCTAGGGCTAACAAAGGGTTAACTGTGTGCCTAGCCAATGTTATGTATACTGTATGTGCTGCTTTTACTAGGGGAAGAGATTGATTCTAGTCCCACAGAATACATCCCTTTCCCCTTTCTGCCTTAACTAGAGGTGGGCCAAACACCCTCCCCCCCCGGTTCAGTTTGCGGCAGAAATTTAGAACCTCCCAAAAGTTCATAGCCGAACAACGGACTCCATTAAAGTCTATTGGACATATACTGGAAAAAACAAAAGTGCCCATTTTGGAGGCTTATATGCAAGTTATTGGGCATCCAAAGGGCATGGGGGTCAGGGTACTGCCCTGGCAGGCATGTATAAATGCAAAAAAAGTTTTTAAAATAGGCAATTTTTAAATGATCAGTGATTTAATGATGCTTAAAGTGAAACAAAAATGAAAAATGAATTTAAATATAGTGTCTTGGGGTCCCCTTAGTCTGCTTGTAAAGTGGCACATCTGTACCATGTATAGAACCTGCTGCAGCAAAAGTGACATTTATATAAAACAAAAAAATGACATTTTTTATACAAGCTTTCTTTATTTTGTAAACAAGCGCTTGGGGAGCCAGTCTGTATGATGAGGCCACAATTTAGTGCACTCGGAACAAGATTAGAGATTTTATGGATAAATTCTGGTTTCTTTGGCAGACTTTGGATAGTAGTAACGGGTACAAAAAAATTGAGCTTTGGTATTGGTGGTACCTTCACACCATAACCCTATAGAGGTACTTTTGATGAAAGCAAGAATTTGCCTTGATGTCAAAATTTTAAATTATATGCACCTGTCAAACAGGTGTGAAAAAATTGGTCTCTGGGTGTTAATTGTGCCCATGAAACCTATACCCAAACATTTCTTCCAGATAAAATCAACACCCACAAAGCTAGGCAGCCTAGACAGTCTTGCAAAGATTCCACATCCCAAAAACACTTAATTGGTGACATTGGCATCAGGGGCTTGATAGCTGCTGCTAATTCAGGAATGATTAATTTTGATAAATGTCAGCCGGTCAATGAAGTATGTGGTCGGACGCAATTTTATCTGTCACAAAACCTCAGGCAGCACTCAATGCCCTTTGAAAGCACGCTCGATCCAGGGCAGCCCAGCACCTCAATTGGATACTGGGAAAGCTTTGGCCAGTGGTCAATTCTCATGACATAGTAACCTAGTGGATCATCGACTGGAAAGCTCTGCATGTCTGTTTTCACCCCTAGATAATCCCCCACTATATGATGCAGATGTTGCCGATGGGATGTGGAAGCTGACAGCCCTGGGCACAGAGGACTAAAAAAACATTTGAAATGCATCACTGAGGCGGCCCCCTTCTCCACTGCTCCTCCTTTGACTAACAGAAACCTCAAAACTAGCTTTTCCATGAGACTGTAACCTACCAGAGTCTGAAAAGGCTTTACATAAACTCCTCTTTAAGGTGTCCTCAAGATATTTCATCCTCTACTCCCTCTGTGGGGATGAAATGGTTCCCAAGACTTACCCCTTGTAATGGTGGTCAAGGAAGCTTGCCCAGCAATAATGATCCTTCTTGATGCCAAGAATTCTTGGGTCCTTTTGCAGGCTTTGAAGAATAAGGGGGCCCATGCACTGTAAGTTTGCAGAGGCAAGAGAAGCAGTCCTTGTGGTCACTGAGGATTATAGTATCTGGAACTGCCTCCTCCCAGCCACTTACTACTCCCAAGGTTTCTGGGGACAGAAAACCATCTCTTAAGGTTTGATGCATGTCAATGCCTCCAAAATGGAATCCTCCTCCTCCTTCTCCCCCTCTCTCCTCATGTGTTCTGTGGCATGGCTAGAATTGTGTCTGCATAAAGCGGGCCTCCTCTACCTCCCGCTGCTCTGCCTTAAGAGCCCTGTGCATAATGCCAGGCAGAGTCTGCTCCAGCAGGAACACAACAGGGATTGTGTCCATGATGCATGCATTGTCACGGCTCACCATCCTTGCCGCCTCCTCAAATGGTGCGTGCATCCTTTTATCAGCAGCCATTGGCATGGGGGGGGGGAAAGCAGAGCCGCCTTGAGCCTGTCATTGTGCCATACTCAACCAGGTACTCAATGGCCCTCTGTTGCATGTGCAGCCACTTTGGCATTTCCAAATTGAGTTCCACCTGGTGGGCATGTCACAAATCAGGTGGTTTACGGGCAGATGTAATTCCTGCTGAGTTTCAGCCAACCGAACACTGGTTGTGTATGACCTCCTCTTCTGGCCTGCTTTAGAAGATCTTGCAACCCTGGGTACCTGTTTAAGAAATGCTGCACCACCAAATTGAGGAAATGTGCCAGGCATGGCACATGTGTCAACTTTCCCTTTTTAAGGGCGGACAGGAGGTTAGTGCCTTTATCACACCACCATTCCTGGCTCATGCTGGCATGACGTGAACCACCTCTGGGCCTACTCTTGCAGGGCTCAAAGAATCTCTGCTCTGGTGTGACTCCTGTCCCCTAGACAGATCATCTGAATAACTGCATGGCATCTTTTAGCTTGACTCATGGAATAGCCCCTTGAACTCTTAGGGGGTACTGGTGGTTCATAGGACAAATCAGCAGAGGAGGGCATGGAGGAGGAGGGGATGGAGCTTACATAGATCGCATCATCCCCACCAGCTGTATGGGGACTTGGTGGCAAAATGAGCTCCAGCACTGTGCCCTGTCCTGCATCCTTTCTAGTTGCAAGCAGAGTTACCCAGTGTGCTGTGAACAAAATATAGTGTCCCTGACCATGCTTGCTGGACCACGTGTCAGCAGTAACCTGGACCTTGCTGCTGACTGCCTTGTCCAACAATGCCACAACATTGCCTTCCACGTGATGGTACATAGCTAGATTGGCCTTACGTGCAAATAAATAATGACTGGGAACCTTCCATTGTGGTAAAGCACATTCTGCAAATTCACAGAAGGCGGCAGAATCCACCAGACGGAAAGGCAGGAGTTGTAAAGCCAGCAGCTTGGACAAGCTGGAATTTAGAAGCTGGGCATGTGGGTGCAGGTAGGGATGAGCGAACGGTTTCGGCCTGAGCATGAGTTCAGGCCGAAAATTGGCTGTTCAACCGTACGACGAACACCCAAATTATCTGGGTGTTCAACCGTTCTGCCTCTGAATGACCACAATGCACTGTGCCACCGCACAGTGCATTGGAATCCCTGATTGGCTGAAGCAATGAAAGCTTCGCCCAATGAGGACACAGAGCATTGTCAGAGCCATGATTGGATGCTGCCATGATCACTCTATCCAATCAAGGCTCATTGCTCTTAGTCCCGCCCCACACTATAAAAGTATTCTTTCAATAGTGGCCATTTGTAGTGTGATATAGGCATGGCGAGAGATAGAGAAGGGCTTTGTTCAGTGCTACTAGACAGTGTGCTATTCTGATTCTATTGTCAGTGTAGAATATCAGTTTAGCGTGAATCTATTGATAGTTCAGTCAGTGTGAGTGTAGTCACCATTCATTTTTACATTAGTGTCAGTTTATTTTGTCAGGGCAGGTTTTACTGCAGTATACTTCAGTGCATTACTGCAAGTTTAACGCTGTATATTTCTGTGCATTAATGCACGCTTGATGTGTGTCAGTGCAGTTTTACTGCAGTATATTATAGTTTATCAGCAGAGTGTGTCTGTGTAGTGAGTACTCAAGTTAAAGTGCACCAAACACCACTTTCCATTGATTAAAGTGCATTAATGTACACATTTCCACATCTTTATTACATTTTGTTAATAAGCCACCCCCAATCATGTCTGGGAGGACAACAAGGAAAGGCAGGCTTTCCCATGGCACTGTGAGGGGCCAGCAGCATTTGCGTCCTTAGGCAAAGGTGGACATGGTCATTTCCTCTGTTTAGTGATGTCCATGCTGTCCAGCCATAGCATGCAGAGGAGGTGGTGGACTGGTTTACTAAACCATCCTCCTCCATCACCCAAGCAGAGACTAGTGTGCAGGCCACAGCAGCTAAACCTGCCTCCTTGTCCACAGCTATTCCTGCCATAGCCCAGTATCAGGCATGGAGGAGTCAACTGAGTGTTAGAAAAAGACTGTGCTAAGGGTTAATTGCATTTGATTGTGGTTTCCTCTATTTCCTGGATGTGTAGCCCTATTTAAACTTCCTGCTTCCTGTAGCAAGTGCTGTCCGTTCTACAGCCTTGGAGTGTATCTGGAGGGCTACCTATCCTTTGAATCTGTATCCTGACCTGTTCCTGAGACCCGGCTTGTTTGACCTCTGATTGACTTCCGCCTGCACCGACCCCCAGCTTGCCCATGACCATTCCTCGGCTTGATCCCTTTGTACCTCGCTGCCTGCTTGTTAACGACCCTGCCTGCACCTGACTACCCTTTTGCCTGATCCTTCTGTACCGCTTGCCAACCAGTTGCTGACCTCTGCCTGCCTCACTGCTCTACACTTGCACGAGCCTCTGATGGACCTATCTTGCCATCGGTGTTCCAGTCCAGCCCTCGTGCCCCTCTGTGCTCTGGAACCTTCTGTCTGCTCTATCAGGGGTTCCTGCACAAGACAGACTCCACCATCAGGTGCGTGACACTGAGTTATTTGAACACAACATCAGCCACTTGCTCCTTGATGATACACAGACATTGCTTGATTCAGATGTTGGTGCTGAAGTTGAGGAAGGCAGGAACATGAGCCTACAGGGAGCAGAGAACACTGGTACACACGTTGGCATTCATGTTCCCCAAGCCACAGCGTATTGCCAAGTTGTCTCCAGCGGTAATGAGGATGGAGGAGATGATGATGTCTGTGACATGACTTGGCTCCCGCATAGAGCAGAGGAGTAAAGTGAGGGTGAGGCACAACCCCAATGAGGCAGCCATCATGGAAGAGTAGAGAGCAGCCACCCTAGTCCATCACATTGTGGAGATGTTATCTCCCGGCCCACTTCCCACAGCTCAGCTGTCTGGGCCCTTTTTAGCGCATGCCCTGCCGATCACACTGTTGCAATTTGCAAACTTTGTCTCAAGCACATAAAGCGTGGCGCAAACACCAGCTATTTGTGTACCACATGCTTGACAAGGCATTTAACATCCCACCACTCAGCCCATTGGCAATAGCACCTGAAAGCCACACAAAAGGGGCACAATTCTGTTCCTCCTCCTTACTCACCTCCGTCTGCCCCCGCTAAACCTCATGACCTCTCAGCAGCTTCCACTGACAGCGATGATGGTATAGAGCAGGATGTAGATTATAGCTGGAAAATTTCTCTACTCCATCTGCTGCATGAAAAAATTAGTCACTGTGTCACGTACCTGGTGGTGGAGTCTGATTTATGCAGGGTAACCTCCGTTGCGACCCTGATTCATGAACCCCTGATAGAGCAAACAGGAGGTCCAGGAGTGAGGATGGTATGAAGGTTGAGTTGGTCACTGGTGACAGTTGTAGTAACTCTTCTGGTCTTGTGCGGGTTTTGAAGAATGGTGGTACAGGCAGGGTCAGCAATTGGCTGGCGGTGCAGTACAAGGGAGCAGGTAAGAGTAGTTGGGTACTGGCAGAGTTCGTTAACAGGCTGGCAGCAGAGGTACAAGGAAGCAGGCAAAGGAGTGGTTGTGGAAGCCAGGGTCGGTGCAGGCGGAGATCAGAGCAAGGTCAACACAAGCCGGGTCACAGGAACAGGTCAACGGATAAGCAGGTAGCTTCAGGAACACACACAAACACTATAGATCAGACAGCACCTGCTGCAGGGTGCATTCAGCTTAAATAGAGCCGTTTGGCGCCGTTGTGCAAAAGCACAAAAAAGGGCTAACATGTCCTTGGGCACCGTTCTTCTTCTAACACACTGCCACCTACATGTCCAGCATCTAAATGCAAGGTTGTCAAAGCTGCTGGTTCTACAACTTCTGCCTTTCCGTCTGCTGTATTCTGCCCCCTTCAATGAATTTGCAGAATGTGCTGTACCACAATGGCAGGTTCCCAGTCACTATTTCTTTTCACATAAGGCCATTCCAGCTCTGTACCATCACATGGAAGTCAATGTTGTGGCATAGTTGGACAAGGCAATCAGCCGCAAAGTCCACATTACTGATGACACGTGGACCAGCAAGCATGGTCAGGGATGATATATTTGGTTCATAGCACACTGGATAACTCTGCTTGCAACTCGGAAGGATACAGGACAGGGCTCAGTGCTGCAGCTTGTTGTGCCACCATGTCTCCATACAGTTAGTGGTGATGATGCAAGATTTGTCCTCTCTACCACCACCTCCCCCATGCCCTCCTTTGCTGAAGTATGTTATGAGTACCCCCTAAACATTCAAGGGGCTATTCAATGAGTCAGGCTAAAAGGTGCCATGCAGTGCTTCAGCTGGTGTGTATAGGAACCACACCGGAGCAGAGATTCTTGCAGCTTTGCAGGGGCAGGCCCAGAAGTGGTTCACACCACACCAGCTGGAGCCAGAAATGGTGGTGTGCGATAATGGCACAAACCACCTGTCCGCCCTTAGACAGGGAAACTTGACACATGTGCCATGCCTGGCACATGTCCTCAATTTGGTGGTGCAGCTTTCCTTAAATAGGTCCCCAGGGTTGGAAGATCTGCTAAAGCAGGCCAGAAGAGTCTGTAGCCATTTCGGATGGTCATACACAGCCAGTACTTGGTTGGCTGAAATTCAGCGGGATTCCTCCTGCCCATAAACTGCCTGATTTGTGTCATGCCCACCAGGTGGAACTAGACTTTGGTAATGCTACAGTGGCTGTACATGCAGTAGAGGGGTGTCAACGAGTACCTGTGTGAGTATGGTATAATGTCAGGCTCAGGCCAGCTCAGTTTTTTTCCACATGCCAATGGCTGCTCTTAAAGGATGCATGCACTGTACTGTCACCATTTAAGGAGGCCACAAGGATGGTGGGCCATGGCAATGCATGCATCAGTGACACATTTCCTGTTGGAGCAAACTCTGCGTAGTATTATGGAGAGGGCACTCGAGGCAGAGAAGTGGGAGGAAGAGGAGGACTTCCTTTCCTTCAAGACCCACTTTATGCAGACACCATTGTTCCTATGCCACAGAACACACAAGAGTAGAGGAGAGAGGAGGATTCTGGCATTGAAGCAGAGGAAGACATATGTCAAACAGTAAGAGATGGTTTTCCATCCCAGAACCCTTGGGAGTAGTAGGTGGCTGGAAGGAGGCAGAGCCAGATACTGTAATCCTCTGTGGCCTCGAGGAGTCTGCTTCTCATGCCTCCTTGTCATGGAAAACGTAGTTTTGAGGCTTCTGTTGGTCAAGAGAGGAAAGGTGGAGAAGGTGAAAGCCTAAGTGATTCATTTCACTGTTTTTTTTAGTCCTCGCCTCCCAGGGCTGTCAGTTTCCACATCCCATCAGCAATGTCTGCATTACATGGTGGATGATTATCTAGAGGCAAAAACATAGATGGAGAAATTTCCAGTCGACGATCGAAAAACTGGCCAAAACTTGCCTAGTATGCAATTGAGCTGCTGGGCTGCCCTGCATCCAGTGTGCTTTTGAAATGTGCATTCAGTGCTGTTGGAGATTTTGTTACTGAAAATAGAATGTGTCTCTCTACAGACTCCGTGGATCGTCTGGCATTTTGTCAAAATGAATCAGCCCTGGATTACCAGCAGCTATCAAGCCCCCGATGCCAATGTCACTGATTAAGTGTTTTTGGGATGTGGAATCTCTGCAGGAATTCTAGGCTGCCTAGCGTTGTGGGTGCTGATTTCATCTGGAAGATTTTTTTGCTGTAGGTTTCATGGGCACAGTTAACACCCAAAGACCAATTTTTCCACACCAATTATTGCTTTCATCAAGAGTACCTCTATAGGGTTACAGTGTGAAGGCGCCACTGACACCCAAAGACCATTTTTTCTGCACCAATTACTTCTATCCAAAGTCTGTGGAAGAGACACCAGAATTTATCCAAAAAATCTCTAATCTTTTTTTCCCAGCGCACTGCATTGTGGCCTCATCTTAGACTGACTCCTCAAGGAAAATGTTTTTTCTTTTGGCTTTCTAAATGCAATTATTGCTGCAGCAGCTTTTGTACACAGTACAGATGTGCCATTTTACAGGTAGACTAAGGGGATCCCCCAGGCACTATAATGAAAGGAATCTTTCATTCTTATGCTTTCACTTCAAGCATCAATAAATGACTGCTCATTTAACCGGTTCCCGACCGGCTTGCGTACATTTACTGCTGCAATTTGGGTTGGCAGCATAGCGCAGATCACCATAGATAAACCGTGATTCGCTCACGCGCAGCTAGGGGGCGAGTGTGCACCGGCAGCGGCACGTTCTCATGCCCGTCGCACGCTCCATGAGTGGGGCCATGGGTTGGACAGACTCTGTGTCCGCCGGCGACCTGCAATCGCCTGGTACAGCAGAAAAGCCGGGAACCACAGATGTAAACGCAGCGGTTCCCTGCTCTGTCAGGTGGCATGACAGTGATCTACTGATTTCTGTCATCGGGATCAGTTAGATCTGTCATGCCCCTGCCAGCCCAGCCCCCACACAGTTAGAACATGCATAGGGAACACCGTTGACCCCTTGTATATTGACCCCTTGCAGTTGACCCCTTGCCCCCTGCAGGTTAACCCCTTCCCTGCCAGTGACATTTACACATTAATCAGTGGGGGTTTTTTTAGCTCTGATCGCTGTATAAATGTCACTGGTCCCAAAAAAGTGTCAAAAATGTCCGATCTCTCCGCCGCAATGTCTCAGTCCCGATAAAAACTGCAGATCATTGCCATTACCAGTAAAAAAATAGTAAGACGCCATAAATTCTCATGGTTTGTAAACATGGCAACTTTTGCGTAAACCAATCAATTAATGCCGATTGCGATTTTATTTTCCCACAAATATGTAGAAGAATATATATCGGCCAAAACTATTGAATACATTTGTTTGTTTTTTTTATTTCTTTTTTGTACATTTATTATAGCAAAAAGTAAAAAATATTTCTTTTTTTTTTTAAATTGACGCTTTTTATTTGTTTATAGAGGTAATCAGAAGTCACATAGAGGTGATCAAATGCCATCAAAAGAAAGCTCTATATGTGGGGTAAAAAAAACGTCAATTTTGTTTGGGTACAACATCGCACGACTGCGAAATTGTCAGTTAAGGTGACGCAGTGCCGAATCAGAAAAAGAGCTCTGGTCATTTAACGGGGTAAATTTTTCTAGGGCTGAAGTGTTTAAAAATTACGTTTTTTTTTTTTTTCAAACTTTTTTTTTCATTGATACATGTCCCCCAGGGCAGTACCCTGACCCACATAATCATAGAATGCCCAATTACTTGCATATAAGCCTTCAAAATGGGCACTTTTGATTTTTTTCAGTTCAGGTCCCATAGACTTCAATGGGGTTCATTATTCAGTTCCAATTTTTTTGATGTTTGAAAGTTCTGGTGTGAACCAAACAGGGGGTCCTTCAGCCCATTCCTAGTGGCAGGGGCTGTTTTGTTTTTTTTTTGTTTTTTTTTTGTTTTTTTTTGTTTTTTTTTGTTTTTTTTTGTTTTTGTTGTTTTTTAGTTTGCCTGCTATACTCTACAGCTGGTGGTGTGCTGATGGCAGACATGCTGTAAGGATCTGTGACACCCTTCACTATACCATTATCCCTGGAGTGGCGGCTGCTGAGAGGTCATAAGATATAGCAGGGGTAAACCTGAAAGGAGAGGAGGAGAAGAATTGTGTGCCTTTCAGGTGGTTTTGCCAATGGGCTGAGTGGTGCAAGGTTAAATGTCTTGTCAAGCATATGGTACCCAAATTGTAGGTGTTTTTGCCACGCTTGATCTGCTTGAGGCAAAGTTTGCAAATTGCAACGATGCTGCACATGCTAAAAAGGGCCCAGACTGCTGAGTAGACATGTGCAGGATGAAAAAAATTTGTTTAGTTTAGTCTCGATTAGTTATTTAACTAAAATTGTTTAGTTAAATTAGTTGCATTAGTTTTCGGGATCCATTTCGTTTTGTATTCGAATTAGAAAAAATTGGACTGAATTCAAAAAAATTTGATCAAATACAAAAAATCAATCACATTTGAAAAAATTCTACCGCATTAGAAAAAAATTCTACCGAATTCAAAAAAATTAAACTGCATTCGAAAAATTTCTATCGGATTCGAAAAAGAATTTTGGAAGATTGTTATATATTATATTCTTTGTATTTTATTATATTCTTTTCTATTTTTTCTATTCTATTTTCTATTTTTATCTTTTCTATTCAAATATATTCTATTCAAATTTCGGAAGATGGTTATATATTCTATTTTGAAAAAAAACTAAGGCAGCGCAACAATACTCAAAAATTAACCAAAATTAACAGAAAATTAACAAAAAATTAACTCTGTGCCCTGTGAACCATTTTGTGTTTGAAATCCTCCTTACAAATTTCTCAATCCCCAGGATGAATAAATGGGGTGTGTAATAGTCACAAACAAATCTCTTGTGACTTTCCCCAACTTCCTGAGCATCTGAATAAAAATTATATGTGAAAAAATTTTATAACCATTTGAAACATTATTCAATGTGAGACAATTCAAAAAGGTGCATATCTCAATGTGCAATCCTGTATGGAAAAAGTGCAAATGTGCTCAAAGTGACAAATATATATACTCTACGTAAACAAAGTCCTATAGTCCATGAACTGATGTGATAAATAAATCTACACAGTTTCATGTGCATCATTCTTGAAACAAAGATCATGCTGATAAAATCTTGGTGTATAAGTGACTCTTCTATAAACACCCAGTGTGTTGCTCCACCAAGCTCACTAAATGAACTCACCAGACGGAATGGCTGGCCTTAATATAAATCCGCAATCTCGTTTCATTTAACCATTCGCCAGGTCTCCAATGATCACCGTGGGTTCCACTGTGCTCCGACCATCATATGAAAAAAAGAAGGAAGGCAGCTCCCATAGCGTAAAACCATACTTAAAAATGTATTAAAGCAATAAAAACAGATTACACTCACATGTACCAAGTGTCCAACCCGACACTAGGGATTATTCACTGAAAAAGCATGTCCCCCGAACGGCTTCGGCTTGTCTCGTGATCCCACAAGCCGCAAACAAACGATCGTGGATGCCGTGTTTGTCAGCAAACGTTCTGACCCAGCCCTACGTACGTTTTGTCAGAACGACGTCTTCACAGGGCGGCACAACGTCTGCTGGAACACGCTCCATTTTATGTAAGGGCAAGTCATCCCACCCTGTCACCGAGGAAGATCGTGCGCCCAACTATTTCACAACCAAACATATACAGAAACTATATACAAAAAAGCCTTCACTTCTCTCTATTATCCACTCCACATTATCTTTCCATTATTCTTATTACCCCTCATGAAACTCCCTTTTGGGCTAATCTCTACTTTATCCATCCGTTTTTTTCTTTAAGGGGAACTCCAGACCATCAGTACCCTCTTTTTATATTTCTTCTTTATGTAGAACAAGACAATGTTCTCTCTCTTTTTCACAAAGAACCCAGCAACAATAATGTGGATAATGGAACCTCCCTATAATGGTAACCTAGAAGGGAAATTCTCCCTATTTTAAATGATATTAGGAACTTTATATGAACAGGAGGGGGGTTTGCACGAATTTTTCATTTCAAAATAATTAAAAATTTGTTAAACAATTCAGATCTATATCCACATCGAGTCCCTGAGGGTGCAGGGAGCCCAATTTATATACCCACTCTGTTTCCCTCTGTCACACTTCTTTTACTAGATCTGAACCTCTCCAGTGTGCCTGTATTCTATCTATCCCATAAAACACCAGTTGATTCGGATCTCTGTTGTGTGGTATTTTAAAATGTGGGGATGCGTTATGTTTGTCAAACCCCTTTTTTATATTCTGTACATGTTCATTTATTCTGGTTTTTAATCTTCTCGTCGTTCTTCCCACGTATTGCATGCGACATGGACATTCCAGCACATACACCACGTGGGTAGAATCACACGAGATCAGAGGTTTAATCTTGTGTTCCCTACCATTCTGCAAGGAGGTGAAATCCAATCTCTTTTTAGGAGCTTTTTTGTGCTTCTGCATGCTTTACATCTGTTACATCTATAAAAAACATTTATATCTTCAAACAACTTTATTCTTTTAGGTACATTAATATTATTTTTTATCACTTTGTTCCGTAAGGACTTATTTTTTCTATAAATTAATTTTGGCCGTAGGGGAAGTATTTTGCTCAAAGTCTCATCCTTCAGCAAGATGGGCCAGTATTTTTTAACGATTTTCTCTATTTCATATGATTGTTTATTGAAATCCATAATGAAACTCAATCCATATTCTCCTTGGGGTTTTTGCTTCTTTTTCAGGGTGGTTCATCTATCCTTTTTGTCTATTTTGTCCCTGGTTGCAGCTAAAGGTGACCTATGGTACCCTTTTTCTACAAATCTGTCAATCAATGTGTTTGTTTGTTCCACATAATCAAACAGATGGGTACAATTTCTTTGAATCCTCACAAACTGACTACTCGGGGTATTATATATCCATTTTTTGTGATGGCAACTGGTTACTGGTATAAAACTGTTATGAGTTGTTTTGAAGTGAGTTTTGCTGACCACCTTACCCTCACAACCAAACAATGCTAGATCCAAAAAATTTTATCTGATCCCGACTCCACTCACCAGTGAAAGTCAGATCATAATTATTTTGATTTAACTTTTGTAGGAACATCTGTAATTTCTCCAATGAACCTTCCCAAACTATTATAATGTCATCTATATACCGTTTATATAGCTCCATCTCTGGCCATTTTTGATGCATGTTTTCATTTTCCCATTTTGCTAGGACCAAGTTGGCCACACTGGGAGCGTATTTAGCTCCCATGGCAACTCCTTTGAGCTGTTGAAAGGAGTCCCCATTGTACCAAATTATTGGTCATAGCAAAATCCAACAATTGAATTATCAACTTCCTTTGTTTCCTTTTTAGGTTGGCTCTCTTTTCTAATGCCCATTTTACCGCTGCCAATGCATCTCTTTGGTTGATACTGGTATATGTTGAATTCACATCCACTGTGACCAGATAGATATTTTCTTTAAAAGTTTTAGACTCCAAAATTTTTATCAACTCTCCACTATCCTTAAGGAAGGACTCATTTTTTACCACACTCTCCTGCAAGAATCGATCTATATATTCACCTATCCTAGCAAAAATGGAATTAATCCCACTCACAATGGGCCTCCCCGGTGGTTAAGTTGTGCTTTTGTGAATTTTTGGGAGATAGTATAGGGTAGGGACCCTAGAGGCCTTTGGAATTAGGTACCTTGCTTCTTTTCCCATAAGTATCCCTGCCTCTTTTCCTTTCTCAATAATCTTTTTTAGCTGACATCTCAATTTTTTTTGGCTTTACCTGTCAGTTTCTTACATGTGTCCTTCACTGTCAGTAATCTACTCATTTCCTCCTCATAATCTCTTTTTATTAAGGATCACAATGGCACCCCCTTTGTCAGCTGCCCTTATGACAATTTCTTTCCTCCAACCTTTTTATCCCCTTCTCTATATCCCCTGGGGTTTTTTTTATTTATCCTCAACTCCTTAATATCTTTTTCCACCGTCACTCTAAACACCTCCAAAAATGTGTTCTTTTTATTTTTGTGTTTAGAATTAAACACTGAAGCATTTTTCAAATTCGTATGAACATATTCAGAGTTTTCGCTGCTTTTTTCTTTAAAACTTGCTTTATTAGACTGAAGAAATTTTTTTATATTCATTTTATGAACAAACTTCTGAAGGTCTATGTATGTGTTAAATTTGTCCATATTTAACTGTGGTATGAAGTTCAACCCTAAGTCTAAAACGTTTAATTCCGCTTCTGTTAAAATGGTATTACTAAGATTAAAAATTCATGCTCATAATCATTCCTTTTTCTTTCTCCTTCCTCCTCTAGTACCTCTTTTTCTTCTCTTCTCATTTGTTGGGATTCCCTGTACTCTTTCTTTTGTTCTGTGTATTCCCTTTCTTGTCTCTTGTATCCCTGTGGTTGGTTCCATCCTCCTCTGTGGGGATAGGTATCCTGATGTCCTCTCATGTATGGTGTACCTCTTCCCTTTTGGTATGTTTGATATGTGAAATTAAATTTTTTGTTAATTTTCTGTTAATTTTGGTTAATTTTTGAGTGTTGTTGCGCTGCCTTAGTTTTCTTTCAGATTCTGTATCCAGAGACTAGATCTCTGGATTTTTGGGCTAGCTGCGGCTGTTTTTATGTTTTATATTTTAGAGGTGCCCGCCCTTTGAAAAACAATACAACCTAGGGAGAGTAAAAAAGGGGCAGTGTAAAAAAGTTTTTCTGATATTTATATTTTCTATTTTAATCTTCTGCTCTATTGTTTTTCTATTCTATTATTTTCTATGTTCTATTACTTTCTACTCTATTCTTTTTTTTATTTTTGTCTATTCTATTATAATCTTCTCTATTCAAATTTAGTCTTTTCAAAATTGGAATTCGTTCTATTCAAATTTCGCAAGATTATTTATTATATTTTGTCTGTTTTATTATATTCTTCCTATTGTTTTTCTATTGTACTCCTTTCTATTCTATTGTATTCTCCCATGTTCTATTCTATTCAAACCTTTTTTATTGAAATTCAAAAGATGTCCAAATTAAGCCCAGTGTCAATATTTTGTGTGGCCACCATTTTTTCCCAGCACTGCCTTAACCCTCTTAGGCATGGAGTTCACCAGAGCTTCACAGGTTGCCACTGGAGTCCTCTCCACTCCTCCATGACAACATCACAGAGCTGGTGGATGTTAGATACCGTGTGCTCCTCCACCTTCCGTTTGAGGATGGCCAACAGATTCTCACAAGGGTTTAGGTCTGGAGACATGCTTGGCCAGTCCACCACCTTTATCCTCACCTTCTTTAGCAAGGCAGTG
The DNA here is from genome assembly GCA_018402905.1 of Glandirana rugosa. Taxonomy (NCBI): domain Eukaryota; kingdom Metazoa; phylum Chordata; class Amphibia; order Anura; family Ranidae; genus Glandirana; species Glandirana rugosa. Next base: position 92,015 of record BLSH010225829.1, read on the forward strand.
GTTGTCTTGGGGGGGTGTTTAGGGTAGTTATCATGTTGGAATACTGCCCTGCGGCACAGTCTCTGATGTCGCAGTACATGTTGGTGTTCATGGTTCCCTCAATGAACTGTAGCTCCCCAGTACCAGCAGCACTCATGCAGCCCCAGACCATGACACTCCCACCACCATGCTTGACTGTAGGCAAGGCACACTTTCTTGTGTATCCTCTTTAGAAGAGGCTTCCTTCTGGGATGACAGTCATGCAGACCAATTTGATGCAGTGTGTGGCGTGTGGTCTGAGCACTGACAGGCTGACGACCCCTTCAACCTCTGCAGCAATGCTGGCAGCACTCCTACATCTATTTCCCAAAGACAACCTCTGGATATGACGCTGAGCTTGTGCACTCAACGTCTTTGGTTGTCCTGTTAAACGGATGTATGGTCTTGGCCACCATGCTGCCGCTCAGTTTCAGGGTCTTGGCAATCTTCTTATAGCCTATGTCATCTTTATGTAGAGCAACAATTCTTTTTTTCAGATCCTCAGAGAGTTCTTTGCTATGAGGTGTAATGTTGAACTTCCAGTGACCAGTATGAGAGAGTGAGAGCGATAACACCAAATTTAACACACCTGCTCTCCATTCACACCTGAGACCTTGTAACACTGAGTCACATAACACCGGGGAGGGAAAATGGCTAATTGGACCCAATTTGGACATTTTTACTTAGGGATGTACTCACTTTTGTTGCCAGTGGTTTAGACATGAAGGGCTGTGTTGAGTTATTTTGAGGGGACAGCAAATTTACACTGCTATACAAGATGTACACTCACTACTTTACATTGTAGCAAAGTGTCATTTCTTCAGTGTTGTCACATGAAAAGATATAATAAAATATTCACAAAAATGTGGGCGGCGTACTCACTTTTGTGAGGTACTGTATATATTCTATTTTATTCTATTATGTTCTATTTTTCTATTCTATTCTTTTCTATTCTATTCTCGTATTCTGTTCTTTTCTGTTTAAATCTTTTCTATTTGTATTCATTCTATTCGAAATTCAAATATCGGAAGATGGTTACATATTCTATTTTAACCAGTTAACAACCGCCCTATATACAAAAGATGTCTACAGGGCAGTTGCTTAATTCTGGGAGGATGTCTATTGACGTCCTCCCAGAATCGCGCTTCCCGCACGCCCCTTGGGGCGCGCACACGGGAACATCCGTGACCGCCGGGTCCGGGGGACCCGACTGATCACGGATCGTGGTGAATGGCCGCTGTGAGTGGCCTTTTACCACGTGACGGCGTGATCACATGTAAACAAGCCGGCGGAAGCATTGCGAGAGGAGAGAGGGGGGATAGGGGAGGTGCTGCAGCGCTGTGGGCGATGTGTAATGCCCACAGCGTTGCTAAGTGACACAATGCACCCCCACCATCCATTTACCACCCACCCATCCTCACCCAATCCATCAATGCATCAATCCATCCATCCATGCTCACCCATCCATCCATGCTCACCCATCCTCACCAATCCATCCATGCTCACCCATCCTCACCCATCCATCCATGCTTACCCATCCAGCCATGCATGCTCATCCATGCTCACCCACCCAGCCATGCTCACCCTTCCATGCTCACCCACCCAGCCATGCTCAGCCATCCATCCATGCTCACCCATCCATCCATCCATGCTCACCCATCCATCCATGCTCACCCATCCAACCATGCTCACCCAGCCATCCATCCGTGCTCACCCACCCAGCCGTGCTCACCCATCCATCCATCCTCACACACCCAGCCGTACGCACTCACCCATCCACCCATCCATGCTCACCCATGCATCCATGCTCACCCATGCATCCATGCTCACCCATGCATCCATGCTCACCCATCCACCCATGCTCACCCATCCACCCATGCTCACCCATCCACCCATGCTCATCCATCCATCCATGCTCATCCATCCATCCATCCATGCACACCCATCCATCCATGCTCACCCAGCCATCCATCCATGCTCACCCACCCAGCCGTGCTCACCCAGCCATCCATCCATGCTCACCCACCCAGCCATGCTCACCCAGCCATCCATCCATGCTCACCCAGCCGTGCTCACCCATCCATCCATCCGTGCTCACCCAGCCATCCATCCATGCTCACCCAGCCATCCATCCGTGCTCACCCACCCATACGTGCTCACCACCCATCCGTGGCTCATCCATCCCCATCCATGGCTCATTTGTGCCTCATTCATGCTCATCCGTGACACATCCATGCCACTACAGTGCCCATCCGTGCCACTACAGTGCCCATCCATGCCACTACAGTGCCCACACGTGCCACTACACTGCCCATCCTTGCCGCTCTACTGCTCATCCGTGCCAATACCCTGCCCATCTTTGCCACTACAGTGCCTATCCATGTCACCACAGTGCCTCACAATAGTGTAAAAGATGGTCAAATTAGATTCTAACTGTATGCCCCTAGAACACCTGACGGTACTCCCTGAATGTTGGGCCTCTGTATGTGGTCAAGCTGTGTAAAAGTGTCACACATGTGGTATCGCCATATTCAGGAGGAGTAGCAGAATATATTTTAGGGTGTCATTTTTGCTAGGTACATGCTGTGTGTTAGAAATATTGTATAAATGGACAACTTTGTGTAAAAAAAATGTGTTTTCATTTTCTTTCCACATTTTCCAAAAACTTGTGGAAAAAATGACATGTTCAAAAGACTCACTATGCCTCCTAGAATATACGTTGGGGTGTTTACTTTCCAAAATGGGGTCATTTTTTGGGCGTTTCCATTGGCCTGGTGCTCCAGGACCTTCAAAAGTGCAAGAGGTAGTCAAAAAATTATATGTGTAATTTATGCTCCTAGAACACCTGATGGCGCTCCCTACATGTTGGGCCTCTGTATGTGGCCAGGCTGTGTAAAAGACTCACACATGTGGTATTGCCATCAGGAGGAGTAGTAGAATGTGTTTTGGTGTGTAATTTGTGGTATGCATGTGCTGGGTGTGAGAAATAACCCATTAACATATGACAATTTTGGTGGGAAAAAAAAAATTTCATTTTGCAAACAATTGTGGGAAAAAATTACAACTTCAAAAAATTCACCATAACTCTTACTAAATACCTTGGAATGTCTACTTTCCAAGAAGGGGTAATTTGGGGGGTATTTGTACTTTCCTGGCTTGTTAGGGTCTCAGGAAATGAGATAGGCCGTCAATACATCAGGTGTGATCAATATTCAGTGATTGGCACCATAGCTTGTAGACTCTATAACTTTCACAAAGACCAAATAATATCCACTAATTTGTTTTTTTTTTACTAAAGATAGGTAGCAGTATAAATTTTGGCAAAAATTTATGAAGAAAAATTACTAATTTGCAAAATTTTATAACAAAGGAAGAAAAATTCATTTTTTTACAAAATTTTCGGTCTTTTTTTAATTATAGCGCAAAAAATAAAAAACCCAGCGATGATTAAATACCACCAAAAGAAAGCTCTATTTGTGTGGAAAAAAGGATGCAAATTTCATATGGGTACAGTGTTGCATGACTGAGTAATTGTCATTCAAAGTGTGAGAGCGCTGAATACTGAAAATTGGTCTGGTTGTTAAGGGGGTTTAAGTGCCCAGTGGTCAAGTGGTTAATCTATTCTGTTCTATTTTTCTATTCTATTATTTTCTATTTTATTCTCTTTTCTATTCTATTCTGTTTTATTATAATCCTTTTCTATTTGAGTTCAACTTCAGTCTATTCGGAATTGGGATTCATTCTATTAGGATGAATGAAATGAATTGGATGAATGAAGATGCAATGAATTTTGGAAGATTGTTATAATAAAATAGAAAGAATATAATATGTAACAATCTTCCGAAATTCGAATTTCCACCCATTATCACCCTCTCTTCAAAATGAGGTGAAAGTGCTTTGATCATAGTGGAGAAGAAATTAGACTGGTTCATTTTGGTGCATAATACGAAATTAAGGTATAAATGGATCCGTTGATGTGTCCTTTAACACGTTCCACACTGCCTACCGCATATTTACGGCGGCAGTGTGGACGCTGGTCGCGAATCGGCATAAAAAGGCGCAGATCTGCGAATGGCCGCTAGGGGGCGTGCGCGCGTGCCCGCCGCACTCCTGAGGAGTGTGCCCGCGGCTCGGGTGGACCTGATGTCCGCCGGCGAGTCGCTATGAGCGTCCACAGGCAAAGAAAGGGGAACCGCCGATGTAAACACGGCAGTTCCCCATTCTGACAGTGCGGGCATGGGAGATCTACTGATCCCTGTCACTGGGATCAGTTAGATCTCTCATGCCCATGGTAGCCCAACCCCCCACAGTAAGAACACACCCAGGGAACACAGTTAACCCCTAGATCTCCCCCTGCAGGTTAACCCTTTCACTGCCAGTGACATTTATACAGTAATCAGTGGATATTTAAATTTCTGATCGCTGAATAAATGTCATTGGTCCAAAAAAAGTGTCAAAAATGTCCGACATGTCCGCTGCAATGTCGCAGTACCGCTAAAATCGCAGATCGCCACCATTACTAGTAAAAAAAAAAAAAAATTAAAACCCCAGAAATGAATTCTCACCATCCGTAAACGCGGCCATTTTTGTGCAAACCAATCAATAAAAGCAGATTGTGATTTTTTTTTTATCACAAATATGAGGAAGAATATAAATTGTCCAAAACCGGTGGGAAAAAAAAAAGTTTATAATTTTTTTTTTTTTTATTTGAATTTTAGCAAAAAGTAAGAAATTTGGGTTTTTTTGCAAAATGGTTGCTCTTCTTTTGTTTATAGCAGCGATCAGCAATGATGCAGAGGAGATCAAATACCACCAAAAGAAAGCCCTATTTGTGGGAAAAAAAGGACGCAAATTTTGTTTGGGTAGAACATTGCACGACCGTGCAATTGTCAGTTAAAACGACGCGCCGAATGGCAAAAAGTGCTCTGGTCCTAAAGTGTGAAATTCTTCCAGAGGTTAAGTGGTTAACTAGGATGCAACATCCCTCTCTGTCTTAGATAGTTTGAGAATGGATGAACGAGAAAATAGAATAGCCACCCCCCTTTTTTCCGCCCATTTTGGCCAAGTAACAAGATGGGTATTTCTGGTGGATGAACGAGGGGCTATAAGAGTCTGGGAAGTGGGTTTCCTGTAATAGGACGTCAATCCCTCTAGAATTATAATGGTGTCTCTTTATGGGCGAGTTGAGTCCCTGAGTGTTATGGGAAGCAACCTTGAAAGTTGCAGTTGAGGGGGGAGATTCAGACATGAACCCAAGGAGAAAGGTGTACCCGTATGTTATATCCGCCTACCTCAAAGCTGAGAGCGAGACCCCAAACTGGAAACACCGGACCATGAGTGGGTATAAACGAGCTGCACCTTGTTCGCCAATCCGCGGACGAGCCTGTGAGTAAGAGAAAAACAATGAAAGTCAAGTTCTAGGCAAAGGAAGAGGAAAAGGCAAGAAGGGGGGAAGTGAGAGACGTGGGAAGGAGTTTTGGAGGGAAGGGGTCCGGAGACCCCCATATGTAGGATGGAACCTGCCTAATCCTGCAGTGGACTCCATTGTCAGTGGAGTCTAATGTAACAGCAACCAGTGAAACGGTTGCCTGCTTTGTGACACCAGAGAAGGATCTGCCCTCTGGCATGCAACAGAGAGAGTGGCATGTGGGAACTGCTCCGACCGAGTAGCACTTTGCTGGTCACAAAGGAAGACCATCGCCACCACCTTAGCAACCCACAGATTGACAATGTCCTTGCTTAACTACCCCGAAACATAACATAAAACTAAAAAATTAAACAAAAAGAATCTGTTAGGATTTAGTTCAGTTTCTTCTGATCCCATAGTCCTTCATGGGGTCTGCTGTTTTGGTCAAGGGGGATCTGGACATATGCCCCTGACTTCTAACTTGATGTGCGGAGAAAAGTTGTATGTTCATGGGAGCCTCAGGAATGTCCATCGCTAGTTTGAAGGCACCAGCTGGAAGGGGGGAGAGGACTATAGTGCCCTGATAAATCGAGGATAGCTAGCAGTGAAGGGCCTTTTTGCAAAAAGTATGTGACCAGGAAAGTGGATTGATAGGCAAATGTGGGAAGTCGACAGTGTGATCGGATCCAGTTTGCGACCGTCCTGAAGGGGGTCCTTTAGCGTTCTAAGAAGATTTTTTACCACCGTTCAGGGAGGGACCGAGTCCAAGTGCCTCTTTGATTGTTGCTTGTTGCAAAGGGAGGTCGCGGGGCTGCCTGGGGGAGGTCTCTTGGAGAGACCTTGGCGGTCATCTTGAGGTTGTGGTGTAATTTCTTGTGATATGAGCCCCAGTTGGAGGAAAATCTTTTCGCCCTCTGCGAATGTCGAGAATTCATACAATTTTTTTTTTTTTGAGTAAAAATTGCAGATGGAAAGGAAAGGCCCACCAGTATTTTATGGCTTTCTGGGCTAGTACAGTGGTGAGCGGTTTGAAATATCTCCTCTTGTATTTTTGCAGGTGACAAATCGGCAGAGATTCTCCAAAGTGCAGGATTTGCGCATTTGTCACGCACCTGATGGTGGAGTCTGGCTTGTGTAGGGAACAACCACTCTTGCGCACCTGATTCAGGGACCCCTGGTAGAGCAGACAGGAGGTCCAAGAGTGCAGGATGGCACGAGGTCTGGATGGTCACTAATGATGGTGTGAGATCTCAGGTAGTTGTGCAGATCAGAAGAATGGTGGTACAGGCTGGGTCGGCAACTGGCTGGTGGTACGGTACAAGGGATCAGACAAAAGAATAGTCAAGTCCAAGCAAAGTTCGTAACTGGGCTGGCAGCAGAAGTACAAGGGGTCAGACAATCGGATGGTCGTGGATAGCCGGGGTCGGTGCAGGCAGATAACAGGCAGGTCAGGTCAAGCCGGGTCAAACAGGAAACAGGCAGGATCACAGGAACTGGATAACAGGAACAGAGCTGGGGCTCACAGGTACTCAGATGCTGTAGAACAGACAGCACCGGCTACAGGACATTGCAGGTTTAAATAGCGCCAAATGTTTAAATTCTGCGCTCGGGCACAGGCACACGCACCAGCGCAAGTAAAGCAAGGATTTCTTATTAACAGCATTATTTCCTCCTTTACAGCAAAATAGTGGGGGTTAACCACTATGTTGCGAGGTAGACCATCCTGGCGCAGGGGTTGCAGGGCTCTGTGGGCCCTGTCCAGCTCAAGCGTGTGGTCAGAGAAGTCAGGTATAGTGTCTTTGATTAAGGTTTTCACAGCCCTCTGAACATCAGTAATAGACTTGGGTAGGCCTCTAATGCGGAAATTGTATCCTTTATTCCGGTTTTCCAGTTTGTCTATTTTGGAGAGGGCAGTATCAAGCTGGTCCTGCAGTGTTTGGATGCAGCAGGTGTTTTGGTTAGTACGGGCATGCACATTGTCTACTGCTTGTTCAATATTCGTATCTTCACAGCATAGACAATTGCCTTCAGATGACCCCAAAGATAAAAGTGTAAGGGGGTCAGATCGGGAGACCTTGGGGGCCATTCAACTGGCCCACGACGACCAATCCACTTTCCAGGAAACTGTTCATCTAGGAATGCTCGGACCTGACACCCATAATGTGGTGGTGCACCATCTTGCTGGAACTATGATGTCGGTGATAGGGAATTGCTGGCCATCAAGTCGGCTTTGGAGGAATGGCGGTACCTCCTGGAAGGAGCAACTCACCCGGTATTGTTTTTTACTGACCATAAAAACCATGAAAAAAACCATATGCTGTGAAGATACGAGATGTGCAGCACCTGAAACTACGGATACTGGAAGCCTGTGCTAGCATTTCTCCTGCGGTGTTGCTATCAGTGTGTGAAGAGTGGGAGAAGAGGGTTGCATTGACAATCCAACACAATGGGCAGCACATTGAACACATTTTATAAGTGGTCAGAAACTTGTAAATAACTCATGAAAGAATAAAGTTACGTTAAAACTAAGCACACCATTGTTTTTCTTGTGAAATTCCCAAAAAAGTTTGATGTGTCACATGACCCTCTTCCTATTGAAAAAACAAAAGTTGGATTCAAAATGGCCGACTTCAAAATGGCCGCCATGGTCACCACCCATCTTGAAAAGTTTCCCCCTCACATATACTAATGTGCCATAAACAGGAAGTTAATATCACCAACCATTCCCATTTTATTAAGGTATATCCATATAAATGGCCCACCCTGTAGATTCCTATCATTCAAGTGACTTCAGGCACTAATTACAAACAATACAGGTACTTATTGATCTCCTCGGCGCCCACTATTGTCTGAATTGTGAAATGACAAGTTCTCTAAGATGTGGTATTTTCTTTTTTGATTAGGCCATCTTAAGTACGGTGATATCTTCTCCTTTATGGTCTCACCACCCTCCTATTCATTGAATCATCTGTGACATTGGAGCCCTATTTCTCATTGCCCACATATGCTCTTAATTTGAAGGTAATTAAAGATTACTACAGATAACAATGGATTTGCAATATATGGAGGATGTGATTTAATAACAAATGGTAATTGAGTTTCTGTATATGAGCATGTAATTTTGTTATAGTCTAAAATTGTTCTTTTGATTGTAGTGTCTTCTACATGCAGTGTGTAAATCATTGAAGTCTGCAGAAGAAGCCATAGCCTGGCGAAACATGTAGAGAAAAAAATGAAATCTACTGCATGGTTATAGTATACATTCACTTCAATGTTGATGATAAAATGGTTTTAAACTTTTGTAATAAATCTTTGATGATTTTTTATGAAAAAACATTTTGGAAAAAATTATTTTTGTCGTTTCACCATCAAAGTCCCATTGTTTCTGTTCTTGTCTTTATAATATACCTAGTGAAGTGAACAGCCACAGATGATATACAGGGATAAAACAAATCCTCCTAGATAAGTTTTACTTGTATATCTGCTGTTTTCATCTTAATATACTGTTTAGAAAGTGCACATCGTGTTAGGAGATTTTCTCTTCCTGGTTAGCACTGCAGTGAAGCCTGGGCATACAGCCAAGACAGCTGATTGGAGGAAAGGCACTCACCCCCTCTCCTCATAGGTAGAGACTTTCAGCTCTCATTGTTGAATTGTTCAGCACTGTGCTAATCTATTTATAGCATCCTCCCCAACACAAAACTCTTTTTATCACTGCTTTTATCATATGTGATGGAGAACTTGTCAGGCGTTATCAGGCTGATAACAGAAGAACTGAGACAGCTATGAGACTTTAAACCAAAAAATGAATAAACATTCACGTAATGATGTTTGTAAAATAGCGTTTTAACAAAGGATCAAGTGTCACCTTCATCCCTGAAAAATATTTTTTGTATGAAAACTAGAAAGATGGGATTTTTATGGTGCCAAAAAATGAGACAAAAAATTTTTTATATAATAAAAAAAAATGCGTACTTTATTTTTCACAATAATATTAAAATATTGTCGAAGAAAATTACAATTAGTGCATACATACAAGAATCCACAGAATACAGTTTTTCATATATAAAGAACCAGAACTTTGTTAAATTGCCTGTATGTTCGACATGTTTCGCAATTCTCAGCTTCGTCAGGAACTTTTAGGCTTGCAAAGATTCTAGAAATACAATCAATAAGAAATTTTCCAAAATACATTGATGTCACATAATATATGCATGGATATATCATTCAGAATGCCATACAGAAACTATGGAGTATACAAAATTAACAAACCCCCTCAAAGAAAGGGATTACAATATATCAAACAATCAAAATGGATATATATATATATGTATTACCTGATATGAATCAGGATATGGGTATCCCACTGAGACGATGGAATGAATTGGAACCCACCTGCCGGAGAGCCAGGCCAGAAATGCAGACTGCAGAGTCAGATAAACACAGCAGATATGGTCCCTTAATTAAGGGTATGTGATTATGGGGGGTCTGTTACAAAAGTGCAAACAGAAAATTTTCAATGACCACAGGTCCATAAAGGTAAATATAGGGGACCACCAAAAAATTGGGGTCCTCCTCTTATACCATAAAAACACCCACCAATATCCAAGTGTATAACAAAATAGATAACACGAATGGAGAGGGATGGGTAAGCCAAGGGATATTACTAGAAGAAAACAATGGAATCTCAAAAACTAAGAAACGAAAAAACAAAACAATCTCATACCTGTCTTTTAAATAGTCTGTGAAGGACTTAAAATGCTCCAAAAAAGGGGACACCCAACTGTTTCTAATGATAATGGTCAGCCAACAAACGATTCCTCAGTTTGATCATATTGATCCGGTCCCTTCCTTTAGAGGGACCCAAACTGTGGTCAATATATGTTGTAAATCAAAAATTCAGTTTATTTCAACATGGACAAAGAAGTCTATGCATTGCTGGTTATTGATATAGCTATACAGCAAAATATAGACGGGTAACTTCGGTATTCATAACGAAGACACAGATCTGGTTTAAACCTACCTAGTAATGATAATATCCGGGCTTAACGTTACCCCACCAAACGAACGAATGGTGCAAGGAGCTCATGTGCACCTTTTATACAAGGAAATCAGACTCCAATCAGCCGGCGTCTGACGTCACCGGCATTGATTGCTGACGTATACTGCCCAATGCGCATGCGTGGACGTCAGCGACGTCATACGCAATACGACAGGTCTCAAACCACCATATTGGAAAGTCTCAAATAATGATAAATTGCCAGGGAGGCAAATGCTTCGCCTGGATACACAAATACAGAAGGCAAGCTCGCCATCCAAGGGAGATGTAGGTTGGTCTAAGAAACTACCAACACAATTCTCATTACAAGATAAATTTAAATACAAAGTATCACTGAGAGGAAGCCCTTCCAATAGGCTGAATGCGCCCCCTACCGATGAAAACAAGGCAATGGCCAGGGACAAAGCCATCGCCCTGGAGGAAGGGGCACTATTATGAGACCAATTAGGAAACTATGAGGGACACCAATGATCCCCCCAAACCCTGCATGTGGAGATCAGGCAGAGAAACTTGGAAAGGAAAAGGGGAGTTCCCCCCCCCCCCGTCCCCCCATCCCCCCGTCCGTACAGTCTGCATAAAAATCCAGTTTGGCTATCCCATAGGTGGAACCCACTCCATAAAGTCACAATGGTGATACGTACATATAAAGAATCTAGAAAACAAAAAATATATATAATTACAAAGTGAACATCAAATTATTTAAAAATTGACATTCCACCATTCAATCTAATCAACACTGCATTGACACTACTTTCTAAATGCAACATGAATAGCAACCGATCAGGAAATGCCAGCATAAGATGGAAAATGAAGGCCAAATGGAAACATACTAAGGTAGAAATTGAAGAAAGGGAGTAATTGACAAATAGTTTTGGAATAAGGCCATATCAAAAATAGACTACTGATGATAACCCACAATAGTAGTCGATTCATCTAGTCTCAAATTATAAAAGGGGTTTAAAGCTCATTGTCTCGTTAAGGCCAGGATATTTTGTGGCTGATAAAAGGTAAATCCATTTAGCTTCCCTTTGTAGTAATTGCCTATCCAAATAACCCCCTCCTACATGTGGAGGAATATGGTCTAAAGCAACAAAATGAAAATAGGTCAAATCAAAGCCATGGTGTAGACCACTATGTCTGCTGATTGGAGTCACCATACGTTTTTTTCAAATTACAGAAACATGGTCGCGAATGCGGTGGAAGAAGGGACGTTTTGTCCTACCGACATAGTAGGCCCCACAATTGCACTGCATGAGATAAATAATGCCTACCGTTTGACAATCGGCAAAAAAAGTTGGTGTCCAGCTTCGACCATTCGGAAGATGAAATCTGAGTAACAAAGGCACAATAATTGCATTTGCCACAAGGTGCAGTGCCCCATCTAGTCACCTTTCTCCCACTTCTCTTTGTGTAATGACTGTGTTCCAAACCATCTTTTAGAGAATGTGAACGTCTAAAGTTAATTTCAGGATTGCAATTAATATATATAGAAATAGTTGGATCAGCTGTAAGAAGATGGCAATATTTCTGTACAATACGCCTAATTTTGTAATGTTGTCCCGAGTATTTGGTGATGAGTCTAGTCATGGACTCATCAGCTGATTTATTGTTTAAAGTGGGATGAATTAATTTGTCTCTCTTGTTCTTTTGCCCGATTATAGGCCTTTTTGAGGCATGATCTACTATAGCCTCGTTGCAATAATAATTTTTAACTATTTTCAAAACTGTTTTACTACTGTCTGTATTATTTTTTACTTGTTATTTTTTTATTTATGTTATTTATTTTGTATTTATTTTGTCATTGTTTTTTTATTGTTGCCTTTTGTCTTTAAGAACTCTCCAGGGACAAAAATCTTCTAAATAACCACTGCTATTTTCACTCTTCTGGCTTCACTATAGGGATATATTAAGAACCTAGTTTAGGTTAAGGGAAACGGTTACTAAATAGGGCCTGTTAAAACCAAGGCAGTTTTTGTAGAAAATCTTGATAAGGAGAGTATTCTCATTGGCATTGAATATTCTCATAGACATTCAATAAACAAGTAAAGGTAATAGATTCTTATTCATTTAAAGTGTTTACCTTGCCAAAATCTTTGACATCAAGTAGGTCAAAAGCCTCAAAAAGATCTGCCCTACGCATTCCAAACTTTTCACAGCAGGTGGACAGAAATGTTCGGATATTCTTCAAACAAAGGAACTGCAATGAGAAATAAAGTTTGTTCATTGTTTATGGATGGAGAAATACTTAATCAAGTCTGGAACTCTGAAAGAGAAACTGTTAAATGAAAAGCAAGGAAGCAAGCGGAAGAACAAAGAAGATTACAATCGCTTCAATCTGATTTGCGCTTGAAAGCAGGCACATCCTTCACATTAATTTTAAAATTTAAGATATATGTAAAAATTAAATAAGTTCTTCACCATAAAAATAGTTAAATCTTTTCAGGTGTGCAGTGAAAATTTCTAGATCTTTTTGGTGCGCCGCAAGACAAAAAAGTTTGGAAAACAGTGAGTTAAAGGATAAAGTTCACCTTTGTAAACAAATATTAAATGCACATTGTTTCAAGGTAAAAAATGTGCATTTATTATTTTTTTATTAGGAGCCTGTAAAGCACTGCACCCGCGATCAGGGGTGGGAGCTGCTGCATGGGTAACCTGTTACACCTTGAATACAGGTGTAGCATTTAACATATTATGGAAGGTGAACTGATCCTTTAAACTTTTAAAATCAAAGATTGGGAATGGTTGCCATTACATCTGCTACAGATTCTGGTTGCTCCAGTTTTGACAATATCCACTCATTTTGTATTTAGTCCAACTGTAACAGATAAATGATAACTTCTAATTAGTCTAACTGATTTGAATTTTTTTAAAAAAAAAAGCCAGCTTACCTATTCACATGTCTATCTGGCTCTGAAGTGCACCAATCCCTGTGCTCCACAATTTCACCCAGTTGCCAAAATTAAGATCAAACCATTATGGGAAAAAGTTGTGCTAAAATTTTATTTTTTTTAGTATTGATATTACAAGCTGTTTTAATGGTTTAGGAACAAAATGAAGTCTTAACAAAACTTTGCAGGTACAGTACGAGTCTGTAGAGAGGCCGCTTGTTTTTCAAAATCCTCTTGACTTGTGCAGTTTCGTCTTAGCATTAGATACTGGCTATAGGATATACTGGTAACTAAAGAAGTGGGATGAGAGCTAGTTGCATGTAATAAAGTATTCCCCAATGAGGGCTTCCGGAACAGAGTAGAACCGAGACTACGATTACTGTACACGAAAATCCCAACATCCAGGAAATCAATACATTCTTGATGGCATTGAAAAGTGAATTTTAAATTGAAATTGTTGATCTTCAGGGATTCGATGAAAATGTCTAACTCCTCCCTGGTTCCGATCCATATCATGAAAATATCATCAATGAACCTTCTCCAGAGGAGAATCTTATCACCGAAGCATTGATTTAGATCATCATGAAAAATCTTTTTCCCACCCCCCCAGATACAGGTTGGCATAGGAGGGGGCACATTTGGTCCCCATAGCCATCGCCTGTATCTAGAGGTAGTGGGCTTCTTGAAAAACAAAAATGTTATGAGTAAGGAGAAACTCCAACAGATCCAAGAGAAACCTGTTGTATGGCTCAGCCGACGTGTCCCTTTGGGAAATGAAGCCCTCCACAACCCCCACCCCAAGGCAATGGGGAATGGAGTTGTAGAGGGCCTTGATGTCGATCGCCACCCACCAGGCCCCTTTGAGAATGCAAATACCATTTATGGCTCTCAAAACATCAGATGTATCCTGTATGTAGGAGGGAAGTGTTAAGACATGAGGGCATATATAGCTATCCACCAATTCACTGGCATGTTCAGTAAGACAACAATTTCCTGATACTATTGGTCTCCCTGGTGGTTTAAGTGGATTTTTATGCACTTTGGGTAATGCATATAAAGTGGGAGTCCTGGGATTTATTACATTTAAGAACTCCCAAGTCGATTTATCAATCACTCCCTTATTGTAGGCTTTGGCAATCAAACTTTGACATTTATTTTGGGTGACTTCAACATAGGACACAGTGATCCATTTATACCATCCCTATTTCTGAGGATTTGGTACATCATGGCCTCATATTGGTCAGCATTCATTACTACTATATTTCCACCCTTATCTGAGGGTTTGATGACAATATGAGGATTTTGACTCAGTGCAGTTAAGGCCTCTGATTGGGATCTAGAAAGATTTGAAGGTTTATTGAAATGCCAGTTTGTGGCCTCAATTTCTCTAACCACCTGCTGAATAAAGGCCCAAATGTTGGGATTCCCTTGTAGCAGGGGAAAAGATTTGGATTTGGGTCTAAAAGGCTTAATTGGGGGGAAAATGAGTCACCTCGAACCGCCTCAGGAGGTCCCCAAAGATAGGGCTCTATTCCCAGGACTGGAGGAGAGAAGTTATCATTCCCACCCTCTTCCCATAGTTCCATCAAATCCTCCAAAGCGTTGATGTCATTGATGGAAAAACCTTGTCAAAGAGGATTGGATAAGGAACTAGTTGACTTTGAATCCTTGTCATGCATAACTTTCAGCATGAGTTTGGAGCATTTTAAGTCCTTCACGGACTATTTAAAAGACAGGTATGAGATTGTTTTGTTTTTTCATTTCTTAGTTTTTGAGATTCCATTGTTTTCTTCTAGTAATATTCCTTGGCTTACCCATCCCTCTCCATTCGTGTTATCTATTTTGTTATACACTTGGATATCATTGGGTGTTTTTATGGTATAAGAGGAGGTCCTCAATTTTTTGGTGGCCCCCTATATTTACCTTTTTGGACCTGTGGTCATTGAAAATCTTCTGTTTGCATTTTTGTAACAGACCCTCCATAATCACATACCCTTAATTAAGGACCATATCTGCTGTGTTTGTTTATCCGACTCTGCAGTCTGCATTTCTGGCCTGGCTCTCCAGCAGGTGGGTTCCAATCCATTCCATCGTCTCAGTGGGATACCCATATCAGGTAATACATTTATTTATATATATATATATGTGTATATATATATATATATATATATATATATATATATATATATATATATATATATATATATCCATTTTGATTTTTTGATATATTGTAATCCCTTTCTTTGAGGGAGTTTGTTAATTTTGTATGCTCCATAGTTTCTGTATGGCATTCTGAATGATATATCCGTGCATATATTATGTGACATCAATGTATTTTGGAAAATTTCTTATTGATTGTATTTCTATCTAAAATCTTTGCAAGCCTAAAAGTTCCTGACGAAACTGAGAATTGCGAAACATGTCGAACATACAGGCAATTTAACAAAGTTCTGGTTCTTTATATATGAAAAACTGTATCCTATGGATTCTTGTATGTATGCACTAATTGTCATTTTCTTCGACAATATTTTAATAATATTGTGAAAAATAAAGTATGCATATTTTTTTATTCTATAAAAAAACTTTTTGTCTCATTTTTTTGGCACCATAAAAATCCCATCTTTCTAGTTTTCATACAAAAAATTCACTTAATGATATGTGCAAAAAATCGATTGAATTACATATGCAGTTAATAAAGTGTCAGGTGCTTTATGGACCAGATGTAGAACTCTTTAGTGGTAAATGGAACCAATTTATTAACAACAAATATAGTAACCACTGAACTCTATAGTAGTAAAATTGACCAATCTGTGAGCAATCAAGTCCTGGTATCATTAATCCGTCCATATAAGTTAAAAGATGTAAAACAAAGATTCAAAAATGAAGGTGACAAATGCCCTTTATCCGTGCTTGTAACAGATATATGCTCTCCCTATGCTACTGCAGTGCACATATTATGAAGTTAATGTTTATTCACTTTTTGGTTTCACAGAATACTAGTCACCTCTTCAACTTACCATTTATTGCATTTTCATTTAATTTTAATGTGGTGGTTTATGGAGTAGCATAAAGCACTAAGCACTTTTCAAAAACAAATTTGAAATACACACCCATTACATTTAAAGAGCCGTGCCATACCCACTATTTTTTAATAGAATCACAATAGCATACTAACTCACTAGAAGCAATTACAGAGCCCTGTTCTATCTCCCTACTCTCCAATATCACACTGCAAATGGCTGCTCTGGGAAGGATCCTTTAATAGTGTTGGGTGGGTCTATGAGAAATGAGCCATGACTGGGCTAAGTCATCATGACTTGCTCCAATCATGGCCAGGGTCGGTGCAAGGATTTCTGTCTACTTAGGCAAAGGTGCATTTTGGTGCCCCCCCCCCCACCAATCATCCTAACATAGAAACATAGAAAAGTAACGGCAGAAAAAGACTGAGTAGACCATCGAGTCTGCCCCTTTTTTATTTAATTATTTAATTTTTTTTTTTTTTTTTCATTAACCTTCTTGTCTGACTATAGATTTATGTTTATCCCAAGCATGTTTGAAGCCATTTACTGTTGACTGTCTCACAACCTCTGTTGGTAGTTTATTCCAATCATCAACCACCCTTTCAGTAAAATAATACTTTCTAAGATTAGTTTTGAACTTCCCCCCAGTTAGTTTGAGGTCATGTCCCCGTGTTCTTGATTTTGGTTTCATATTGAAAAGACTGCCCTCCTGAACCTTATTCACCCCTTTGGTGTATTTAAAGGTTTCAATCATGTCTCCCCTCTCCCTTTTTTCCTCCAGACTGTACATATTAAGTTCCTGAAGTCGCTCTTGATATGTTTTATCCCCCAGACCTTTCACCATTTTTGTTACCCGTCTCTGAACGCGTTCTATCTTATCAATATCTTTTTGTAAGTGTGGTCTCCAAAACTGGACACAGTATTCTAAGTGAGGTGTCACTAAAGATCTATATAGAGGAATCAGAACCTCCTTCCTCCTGCTGGTGATCCCTCTACTGATACATCCCAGAATTCTATTTGCTTTTCCCACTGCCTGGTCACACTGTTTGCTCATTTTGCAATCATCTGAAATAAGCACCCCCAAATCTTTTTCTTCTGTAGTGCTGGATAACACTGTACCCCCAATGCTGTACTCTCTAAGGGGATTCTTTTTTCCCTAGATGCATTATTTTACATTTAGAAATATTGAACTGCAGTCTCCACTGCTTTGACCAATCTTCCAGCAATGCCAAATCTTGTTCCATGTTACAGACACCTCCAGGGATATCAACTCTATTACACACCTTTGTATCATCAGCAAAGAGACATGCACTGCCCAACAAACCTTTAGTTATATCACTTACATATAGGTTAAATAGAACAGGACCCAGTACAGAGACTTCTGCCACACCCCTCCCCTCCACAATACAAACTGGCACCCCCATATGGCATACACTTTATCTGCCTGCTGATGTTACATCATCAATGTTAGCATGCATTCAATCATGAATGTAATGCAGTGTACATCGCATTGCATTACATTCTTTCCCAGCCTTGATAGCCGGGGAAACTGTCAATATTGTTCCTGGGTCAGGAACATGAACGGGAGGAGAGTGGAAGTGTCCATGTTGCCAACCCCACAAAGTGAAATTTACTGAGAGGGCATCCAAAATGTACAAACTTCCCCAAATTTTTACTTGCAAAAATCATGACATTTTGTGGACAGACCCACTTTTTTTACGGGCGCCTCAAAAAAAGTGCATTAAATGGCCGATTTCAGCGCAAAACAGTGTATCAGTATTTAAGCTATATATTTTGTGGTAATTGTCCATTTAACTAGTATGAGTATGTGTTTAAGGTATAACAAAAGACAAAAAACCTATTTCTTCAGTTATATGAAGGTCAGGTTAATATAACCCAGCACAAAGTTCCCCCTTTATAGTGTAAGTGGGAACTCTGTGGACCCTTACGTAAAAGGGAGCATAGTGGGCACTGATGTAAAGGAGAACTCTGAGGACTCTGATGTAAAAGGCAATGCTGTGGACTCTGGTGTAAAGGGAAACTGTGATGTAAGGGAACCTCTGGTCACCACAACCCCCTCCTTACACCAGAGTCTATAGAGCTTCCCCTTACATCACAGTCCACAGAGACTGCATACATGGCACAAGAGATGGTCATAGACTGCATTCAAGGCACAAAAGATGGTCAGAGACTGCAGACATGGCACATGAGATGACCACAGACTGTGGACATGGCCCAAGGGATGGTCAGAGAACTGCATACACAGTACAAGAGATGCTCAGACTGCATTCATGGCATAAGGTATGATCAGAGATGTATACATGGCACAAGAGATGGTGAGAGACTACAGACATGGCACAGGAGATGATCCGAGACCGCCTACATGGCACAAGAGATGATGAGAGACTGAGAAATGGCACATGAGATGATCAGAGACTGAGGACATAGTAGAAGTGACAGTCAGAGACTGCAACCATGTCAGAAGAGACCGTGAGAGACTGTGGGCATGGCTGAAGGGACAGAGACTGTGGGCATGGCATAAAAGACAGAGACTGTGGGCATGGTATAAGAGACAGTCAGAGATTGCAGGCATTGCAGAAGAGACAGTGAGAGACTGTGGGTATGGCATAAGAGACCGTGACAGACAGCGGGCATGTTATAAGGGCAGGGCTGGTACAATATTATTCCCAGCCAGCCAGATTATGACACCATAAGGCTAGAAGCAGATTGCTTGCTCTACCTCCCACAGAGATGGGCGAGAGAGAGATCTTGATCTGTGGTGGTGCCAGTACCACACATGCGATCCTCCTGGGCCTGCTGCTGTCATTGGCCCCTCCCCCTGGTGTCACTCAGCTCCAGGCTCCTCCTCATTTCGAACGCCCTCCAGTTCAGCGGCGATGGTCTCTGTGTGTTGCTGAACTGGAGGGCTTTCCTGACCTTGTCTCTGCCACTGGCCAGGTGGGAGGGGGGATTTTTATTCTCCAGGATACAGCAATCCTCAGCTGCTGCAGTGAGAGAGGGGCAGTGTCTTCGAGCCACAGGCCTCTCTCTCTGCCCAGCTGCATCTAGCCGGAAGAGGAGTGAACCGTGACTCAAGTAAGGAGAGGGAAAGTCAACAGCGCCCGGCCAGCTTGGCTGGGGCTGTGCTGTTTTAACTATCAGTGTGCTGAATTGGGTAAGTGTGAGCAGGGCCAGCTGCCGGTGCCAGGATTTGTACCTCTTGGGGAACCCCTGGATTTTGCACCCTCTGGCAGCCTCCTTGGCTGCCTTACGCTGGCGCCTGTCCTGATAATGGCTCTGACAGTGCTCTGTACCCTGATTGGGCAAAGTCTTCATTGCTTCAGCCAATCAGCTAAGAATGCACTGTGCTACATGCAGTGCATTGGGGGGCGTTCAGCGGGCTTTACAAATGGTCGAACACCCTGCCAATTTGGGTGTTCTGGGCAACAGCCATTATTTGGACTGAACAGCTCGAACTGTTCGCCCAACTCTATTGTTTACATAGTAGATCTCCATTCTGTGTTTACCGACTATCCGCGGGTGCCGGATGTAGTGTGGGTTTTTAATAGTTATTTCAGTTATTGATTTGCAAGAAACTTAGTAATAGCTTTATGTTGGTGTTTAAGTAATTACTTTATATACATGTTTAATGCATGAGACATCTGCTCCATCATGCTGTGGGACATTGGGAACATTTTGACCTTTTCTTTACACCAGTTTTAGCGGTTGTTTTCCCTGTTATATATATATATATATGAGAACAGGGGCTAGCTGAGTTTGAGTCAGAAGGAAAGTATGAATCATGGACTATCATCTCCAGATTGTGACTCCTCTGGTTTGAATATGCTGTATTTATTTATGTTTTATCATCTGTACTACACCTTTTATCAAAGCTAAGTAAATCTCTTTTTTTTTTTTTTTTGTAAATAGTTTTTATTAAGTTTTCCAGAGTAACAAAGACGTAAGTCGACAAGACTTGATACATTGCGATAACATGAGATAAAGAGCGGAAAGGTCCCGCTAGCCAGGTAAGCATGGGTTTAAGCATTAGAAACCAATAAGGTAGTTTACAGGTCATCAACTTGCTATTAGATGGGTAACTGAATTAGTGAAATCACAATTCCTCAACGTATCGATAAAGAGGGGCAGCCACCATCCCCAGACACTCCTCATGGGAACAAACTGTCTTAGGGACTGTGGCGGCCCCCCAATCGCTACTCGAGCTCCGACAAGGGGGCTGGAAGAGTTTGGTGGAGCCCATGCCTCATTGGGAGCAAAAATGTAAAAGGGAAAATAAACCTTAGAAGCAGAGAATCACTTACACAAATATGGGCCCATGGAATGTTCATGGTTTGATTAGTAATTGGCAAAAAGCAGATAAAGCAGTGCCGACCCCTCTAAACACACATATAAACATCCATAAAACACCTGTGTATAATTGTCCAATAATAAGTGAAATATACACTTAGAATGTAAAGTGTCTCTATAAGTGTCTAAAAATGCAATAAATATCACAAAGTGGCCGGATCATTTATCCAATAAAGTGACTGTAGTGCTTTAAAAGTGAAGAAGTGCTCCAAGTGATCAACAGTGCAAGATGCCAAACCCCTGATGTGACCCCACTCACCAGAAACAATGGACCCCCAGCTTTTCGGTCTGGGGGTCAGATAAGCGAAATTCTGGTGGTGGTGGATCTTGCCTGGGATCCTCTGGTTGGATGGAGGTAGGTAGCATGCAACAAAGTATCCAAAGAGCTCACTCTCCAATGCGCTAGCAGGATTTAATGGTTGAACTTGATTTCTTTGTTTTTTTGTTCAGATGCATCAATGTGTATGCAGCTGCACAATGATGTTTTTGATCTGATGATGGCAGTTTGGATCTACTGAAGACCTGTTGCTTCTGCCAGAAATCCAATGAACTCCTAACTTCCTGTAGTGAACCGACAACTGCATAGCAAGGCTAGATTGAGTGAGAGTCTGGTTGATTCTAATTTGGCAAGGGATGCAGAAGAGGGGTTTTGTTCATGTTGTTTGCTGAGAAGTTTGAATTGTTTTTCTAGGTTTGCTATGTCTATCTGCTTTTCATGCTTCAGCTTGGAGGCTAGCTGTATTCATTTCCCCCTCAGGACAGCTTTATGTCCCCCCCCACAATATGCCTGGAGATATCCCCACCAAGTCGTTGGTTTAGAAGTATTCTCGCAGGTCTTAACTAAGTGTGGTACAGTGGACAGGATTTGTCAAAATTGATTTGCGCCAAGGGTGGGGGCTAGTCGGGGTTGGGGCTCCCAAGAGTTTTATAATCACCATTGAGTGGTCGGACCAAGGGAGTTCATGTATAGAGGTGTGTGTTGCTAAATGAATGGAGGGTGCGGGAATGAATATTTGTTCAATTCTAGCATAGGTCCCGTGTGGGGCAGAAAAATGTGTGTAATCTATGTCTGAGGGGTTGTGTTTTCTCTAGATGTCTGTTAGACCCAGAATGTACAAAAGTCAAGCGATATGGAGGCTCTTTTTGGGGGGTCTTATGGTGCGTGCCCTACCCTTTTGAGGTTCTATCTTTGGAGTAAATAAAGGAGTTATTGGAGTCCCCTCCCATAATCACCCTCCCCTCGAAGTGGGGTGAAAGAGCTTTAATCATGGTAAAGGAAAAACCCAGACTGGTTCTTGTTTGGTGCATAATATGAGATGGAATACAGGGAACCATTGATATCTTTTGACTAGGATATAATGGCCTTCTTAACTTCAAAACTTAACTACCCATAAACTCATCTGGGAATGCACAAAGAACATACCAACAATAGAAATAACCTAAATATAGTTATAAGTATAGCGCCAACTTTTTTGAGTCCACAGTCCTTTGAGAGTGAAGATATTAAAGTAAAGGGAGAATTACAGATATGGCCCTGGCTATGAAACCAGGGTTGTGGTATGTGCTGCTTGGCCGCAGTGAGGTCAGTGGTGTCACCCTTTGTTAATGTTCATTGAACAGGCGATAAGAGAGGGCGTTAGTCTGAAGGGGACAAAGCTGATCGTTATTGAAGGGCCATGTCCCAGAGTGAATAAAACCATAGTAGGGGAGTGTAAGTAGGAGTTGAGAGCTTCAGTAATCAAAAGAATCCAATTTGTGAGCGTCCTACTGGAGGACCTGAGAGGATTTAAAGAAATCCCTTTGTTTTACAGTTCAAGGAGGTACTGAGTCCCAGGGCCTCTTAGATTTTTGCTTGTTCCAGAGGAGGGTCATGGGGCTGCCTGGGGGGAGGTCTTTTGTAAGGACCCTGACTCTAATCCTGGTGTAATGGTGCGATTTCCTATGAAATTAATCCAAGCTGAAAGAAGGTTTTTTTCTCCTTCGGAGTATGTTGAGAATCCATATGATTTGTTCTTAACCACTTAAGGACCGGGAGGATTTCCCACCTTAGGACCAGAGCACTATGTGCGATTTGGCACTGCGTCGCTTTAACTGACAATTGCACGAATTTTTGCAAAAAAAAAAAAAAATTCTTTCTTTTTGCTAAAATGCACATCCAAAAAAACTATAAAAATAACGAATTTATTCATCGGTTTTGGCCAATTTTATATTCTCATAATTTTGGTAAAAAAATCGGTTTGATTTGATTGGTTTGCGCAAAAGTTGCTGCATTTACAAACCATGAGAATTAATTTCTGGCATTTTTACATTTTTTTTTTTCTACTAGTAATGGCGGTGATTTGCGTTATTTTTTTTTTATGGGGACTGTGGTATTGGGGCGGACATGTCTGACAATTTTGATGCTTTTTTGGGACCAATGATATTTATACAGCGATCAGAAATTTTAATATCCACTGATTACTGTATAAATGTCATTGGCAGGGAAGGGGTTAATCTGCAGGGGTGCTCTAGGGGTTAACTGTGTTCCTTGTGTGTGTTCTAACTATATGGGGGCTGGGCTGCCAGTGGCATAAGAGATCTAACTGATCACGAGTACAGGACACAGGGAGTGTGCGGCGGGCACAAGTGTGCGCCACCGGTGGCGCACGCTCGCCCCCTAGCCACTGTGCACGCGAGAGACTGTAAGCGCCGATTCGTGAGACAGAGCCATGCTGTCACTGCTTATAGTCATTACGTGGTTGGCAATCGTTTAAAAAAAAAATTGTAGGCGAAAAGGAAAGGCTCACCAGTATTTTATGACCCTCTGGGCAAGTACATTGATGAGGGGTTTGAAAGATCGCCTCTTATATATGGTTGTGGGTGATAAATCAGCAAAGAGTTGAATTTGGTGTCATTGTATAGACAGATTATCCATAGAACGAGCTTTGCACATTATTTCCTCCTTTACAACAAAGAAATGGGGTTTGACCACAATGTCCTGAGGTAGACCATTAAGGCGTGGGGGTTGGGGGGCTCTGTGGGCCCTATCCAATTCCAGCCTGTGGTCGGGAATGTTGGGTATGATATCTTTGATGAAGGATTTTACTTCCCCCTGAATGTCCGATATAGTCTCTGGTAGCCCCCTAATGCGAAAGTTCTATCTTCTATTCCTGTTTTCCAGGTCATCTGTACAGTATCTACTGCCTGTTCAATGGCATCTATGCGGCCCCCCAGGCTTTGCAGGTCAGCTTTTATGGAGGAGGTAATTTTGGGCAGGGTTATGTGCTAGGCCTGCCGCAAGCATCTCTGAAAATTTGCTCAATAGAGAGGAAAAGTCAGGTGCATAGGCTGTGTGAGAGGGGGAGCCCTGATTAGATGCCAGTAAGTTATCCATGGAGTGCAGCAATGGAGATTGTATAAGCTCAGCCACTGTCCTGTCCAGGAGGGATATCATGGAGCCTGGGAAAGTGGCTGGGTGAAGTTTGTTACTCACTGGAGTTGCAGGTGCCCCATGTGTGACCTGGCTGGCATCAGGAGGGTCCGCTATGGTTTCCTCCTCAGCCGTTTCATAGCGTGGCAGAGAAGTGGCCGCCATATTGGACGGTTCGGGCGCTTGTAGGCCGAATGTGAGCTGACAGCCTGTGAACCTGTTTTACTGCATCCAATTCGCATAGCAGGAGGTTGTGACTTGCTCCCTATGGAGCCAGTTCACATATCTCCGCAGCAGGTCTGGTGCGGTTTGCACAAAGACGCTGTGTGTCTTTTGGACCGTTTCAGGTCTGAATTCTGCCTAAAATTCTGGCTGAAATCAGACCTGAAACTGAGAACCAGCATGCACCGGACCCCTGCTGTGCGCCACTGCGGGTTCTAGTGTGAACCCAATCTCACAGGAGAAGTGGCCTGCCGGCGGCGCACGCTTCCCAGGTGGAAATGCAGAATCGTGTGTATGTATGTATGTGTGTGTGTAGAGAGATATATATATAGTGTGTGTGTGTGTGTATGTGTATATATATATATATATATATATATATATATATATACATACATACATACATACATACATACATACATACATACAGGGGCATCATTCGGGTGTGGCTCTAAGGGGGCTACAGCCCCGAATCTAATGTCATCAGCCCCGAGTGTTTGACCATCGGCCAGCGGGTGCATTTTAATTTGGTAAAAAGGCCCGCACACAGCAGCGGCGGTAGCCGCACTTAACTTTCTTTGTGATGTGGCAAGAGCGACACCACCCACTGCATATCTGCCTTCAGGCTGAGTGAGCGGAGTGATATGTGAGAGGGCAGGGCCGGATATGCCTGAGGGCGACCGTGGTCTGGGTTTTTCATGCCTCGCGATGCCCACCTGCTGAGCTGAAGGCTGAAGCTGCCTCGTTTTGTGCTGAAGGGGAGTATGGCAGTGTACTAGTAAGGTGAGATGGGTGGCAGAGGAGAGGCACTAGGAGACAAGGGACTCCCACGGGGGGAGGATAGGATGTGATCTGTACTAGCTGCATACTGTGACACTGGCTCTGTAATGGCTGCATACTGTGACACTAGCTCTGCAATGGCTGCATACTGTGACAATGGCTCTACAATGGCTGCATACTGTGACACTGGCTCTGTAATGGCTGCATACTGTGACACTGGCTCTGTAATGGCTGCATACTGTGATATTGGCTCTATACTGGCTGCATACTGTGTTACTGGCTCTGTAATGGCTGCATACTGTGACACTGACTCTCTAATGGCTGCATACAGTGACACTGGCTCTGTACTGGCTGCATACTGTGACACTGACTCTCTAATGGCTGCATACAGTGACACTGGCTCTGTACTGGCTGCATACTGTGATACACCTGTGATGGAATGAGGGACTCAGCTGGGGGACACCTGATGGCATCTGGTGGCAGGCGACAGTGGCAAGTGACACTCAGGGCTTATTACAATGTAATAATACAAATGATGCACTTCAATCATCCTGATACCATACCAACCGTGGTGCCGGGATGATTGAAGCACAAACACCAGGTGTATGGAGTATCTTTATCTGCTGATTGTTAAACTTTCTGGAATACACATATTGCTATTATGGTGTAGAATCTGGGCCTGCTGTCCCTCCATCCAGCTTTCCTTCCTTTTCTTCTCTTTCCTTCCCTATCTCTTTCTTTCGTTCTTCCTTCCTCCATCCTTCGTTCATCTTAGATGTAAGCCACGCCCACGTAAGCCACGCCCATAATTAAGTTCAGGCCACACCCATTTTTCGCCACAGCGCACGCAAAGTGCACCACATTTCTTCAGGCTGGAGCCCCTGGTCTTTTTCCCACCTAACAACGCCCCTGTATATATATATCATCCTGCGCAGAGCTGTCACCCTGTATCAGTAAAACTGCTATAGGGCAGTCAGCAAGTGGTTAAGGGACCTTCAGGGCTCTGTAAAGACCTATTCACTTTAAAGCATACAGTCTAGGTAGATTACCATGTAACTTGGTTTTCTTAAAAAATGTATTCAGTAAGGGTGTTGACTGCACAGTCTGACACATCTAAGTTTAAAATATGATTCTGCACACACAGCACAGCAAGCAGGTAACATATGGCAATAAAATCCAAAATTATTTTCACGTAAACTCTTCAATAATAAGATAAGCAATCACTGAAATGCCATGTTAACATTATGCCATGTTAGTAGAACACAATGGGATAATTCATGAAGTGTGATAATAGTAAAGCAAGATGGTTGTATAAACTTCACCATTCACCAAAAGGAACACTGACAACAATACAAACAGTGGATCTAACCCTTTCTCCTGCTATCCAAAAACTAAAAAGCAGTTTAGGCTGGAGTTAAGCCATGTGCTGAGTCCTCACATATCTAGAAATGTACAATTTCCAGACTTGAATTAAATTTGTTGTTTTAACAGTGCTGAAAATGATTTCAAATTCCTGTTCCTCTTGTCAAGTTTCGACTGGCTGGCACACACTCTGGGCTCTCTCCTCCTGTAGGGGAAAAGACTAATTTATCATGTTTATGTTCTTTTTTTTTCTGTGAGTACTGTACTGGGCTTGTACCCAGAGACACCATCAGTTATTGGAAGGTTTACAAAACGGACTGGCAGTAACAGTCCCATTCTTTAAAGCTCACTGAATGTAACTTGTGATGTCATTATGTTATTTGTTTGACTTTGTTGGAAGTTTAGCTCTTTGAGGCTTATTCAGTAATGTACATCACCGTATATATTCATCTACACCAGTGGTCTCCAGACTGTGGCCCTATGCTTGACTTTATCCGGCTCTTGAGGCATTATGCCTGCCACTAACACCAACAATTGGGCACTATTCCTTCCACTGACACCAATGATGGGGCATAATTCCTTTCAATGGTGGTGTATAGTGTTGAGCGAACCCGGACTGTAACGTTCGGGTCCGTACCGAACGTTGGGGTGTCCGGGACCCGGACCCGAACACGGACATTTCAAAAAACGTTCGGGTTCTGGTAGTTGATAACGCATGTTGAATAGCTGCAGGGCAGCCAATCAACAAGCGTTTCACTGGTTTGCCCTTAGAAGCCATCACAGCCATGCCTACTAATGGCATGGCTGTGATTGGCCAGTGCATCATGTGACCCAGCCTCTATATAAGCTGGAGTCACTTGATGCTGCAGTCACATGCTCTCTGAGACTCTGAATAGTATAGGGAGAGGAAGCTGCCAGCGTCTTTGTGAGGGACAGATTGCAGACATTTTAACATCTGATCCTGCATCCTGAGATTACTACTACTGTTGCTCTGAGGGACAGATTGCAGAAATTTGAGAATCGAGATTTCACATACTGCTGCTTTGAGTGACAGATTGCAGATCAAACCCTGCCTAACACAACAATCATTACGATCGTACACAACGATCAGATTGTGGGATCGTACACAACGATCAGATTGTGGGAGTAATTTGAGTTTTCACATACTGCTGCTTTGAGTGAAAGATTGCAGATCAAACCCTACATTACACAACGATCTGACTGCACTAGGTAGAGGCTTCTGCTTAGAGGGACAGATTATTGTTCAAAAATCATCTCC
>BLSH010225829.1:138912-156411 GCA_018402905.1 Glandirana rugosa
TCGATCGCCCCCCCCCCCCCCGCAGTGAGAGAACGGAGGTCCGTGTATGTAAAAACATTGGTTCTATGTGGTGCTCCTCCTACCCAGGCAGCCCCTGCCCACCGGGCATATGCCCGGTGTGCCCTATGGCCAGTGTGGGCCTTGGTGATGGTATGTCTGTGTGGTCTCTTGTGGGTCTCAGGATGGACCACCTCGGCCTGATGGCACAGATCCTAGAGAATTACACCTGCGTTTGCATTTTAAAGGCCTTGGTTGTATACTCTGTAAGTGATTTATTTGTATAAGAAATCTAAGTTGTATTGGAATGTATAAATATTTTCGTAGCCTTACTTTGAGCTGTTTTTAGGATACCTAATTTTTTTTTTTTGGCTAGCTGATTCCCCATCCCAGAGCATCAAACCAAGTGCAATGCAGAGGGACTACTAAAGTTGGAGCTGTAGTAGGGAGCAAGAGCCACATAAGCCAATGCCTCCTCTGTAGTGCTTGCTCCTGTTCCATATGGAGTGATACCAACTGCACTCCACTTGTTATCCTGGCTAGCTGTCTCCAGAGTGATGCCAGCAGCAGGGAAGAAGAGATCTTCAGGTCAGTGAGAAGCAATACACCAGGCATAATAGTACAGGGCTGCTTTCACACTGATGTGCTGCGGTTTACCCACACCGTGGGTGCAGTGTACTTGAGGCTTTCCTGCGGGTTTTCTGCACTTAGCCATAGACTTCTATTATATACTGTGGGTTGGGTGCACTCTCTGAATGCAGGAGTTTTGGTGCACTCTCAGATGGTACACCACACCTGCAGGATTTAATAGAAGTCTATGGCAAAGCGCAGCTAACCCAGGAAGGTCGCAGATGGACTGCACTGTACCCACGGTGCAGGTAAACTGCAGCACATTGGTGTGAAAGTAGCCTTATAAGGGGCTTAGAACAGTAAAGGTTCATTTATAAAATTGATAACAATAGCTGCGCTATCCTCTGTAATTGTAAAGTGACAATAAGTATATAAAGTGCAAGTTGTGCTTAAAAGGTGCTAAAAAGTATTTAAAAAGTGCAATAGTGTTGAAAAAGGTGCTCCTCCTGCATATTCCCAAGTAAAGGTGCTTTATCTTGAGCAAAAAAGCTGCAAATCTTCGTGATCAATCACCAACCAAAATAAGGCCCTCCTAAGATCGCACTCACCAAATGTTGTTGACCCCCTGAGCATATACAAAGGCAGGTCAAAACACGCCTAATGTAACTGTCAGTCTTTCATGTTGCTCCCTATCCGGGTCACGTTTGTTCATACAAAGGAAACCAGAGAGGGTATCATCGCATAACACAGTTTAGTATTATACAAATACCCTTTAAAATCAAAAGAATTGGACGCACACATTTTTTGGGTGCTTTTCTGGCACCAGGAACTAACTGCCCTCAGTCTAGATCAAGCCACAGTCATCCTGTGTCTCCAGTATCATGTAAAAGCCAGTTTGCATTCCACCTGACAGGAAGCAGAAGTGACGTGCCATGCGTGTGCATCCCTACGCGTTTTGTCACTAAGACGTCATCAGGAGGCCTTTTATTTCCTAAATTAAAAAGAAAAAGTTTGTCAAAGTGTGTGAGGTAGCAATGTGTGAAATGTTATTTGCCTAGAGACAGGCTTTAACTACTTCCAGTTCTGGCCAATTCTGACATTTCTCTCATACATGTAAAAATCTGAATTTTTTTGCTAGAACATTACTGAAAACCTCCAAACATTATATTTTTTTTAAGCAGATGCCCTGGAGACTAAAATGGTAATTGTTTTTTTTTTTTGTTTGCACAATATTTGCACAGCTGTTTACCAAACACAAGTTTTCAGGAAAAAATACACTTTAACCACTTCAGCCCCGGAAGGATTTCCCCCTCCATAACCAGAGCACTTTTTACAATTTGGCACTGCGCTGTTTTAACAGGTAATTGCGGGGTCATGTAATCCTGTACCCTAACAAAATTTGTGTCTTTCTTTCCCTACAAATAAATCTTGGTGGTATTTGATCACCTCTGGGATTTTTATTTGTTTACAATATAAACGAAAA
The DNA here is from genome assembly GCA_018402905.1 of Glandirana rugosa. Lineage (NCBI taxonomy): Eukaryota > Metazoa > Chordata > Amphibia > Anura > Ranidae > Glandirana > Glandirana rugosa. The sequence continues at coordinate 140,963 of BLSH010225829.1, forward strand.
AAGACCAAAAATTTTGAAAAAAAAAACTTTTTTTTTCTTTTTGTTATAAAAAAAACCCAATAAACTTAATTTTTGTCATACATTTAGGCCAAAATGTATTCAGCCACATGTCTTGGTTAAAAAAAAAATCAATAAGCGTATATTTATTGGTTTGCGCAAAAGTTATAGCGTGTACAAACTAGGGTACATTTTCTGGAATTTACGCAGCTTTTAGTTTGACTGCCCATCTCATTTCTTGAGGTGCTAAAATGGCGGGGCAGTACAACCCCCCCCCCCCACCCCACCCCCCAAGTTGTCACTGAAATGATATATTGCTCACACATGGCATGGGTATATGTGGAATTACACCCCAAAATACATTCTGCTGCTACCACATGTGTGAGACTTTTTGGGAGCCTAGCCGCGTACAGGACCCCGAAAACCAATCTTCGCCTTCAGGATTTCTAAGGACGTAAATTTCTGAAAGTAGACACTCCAAGCTATGTGCTGAGAGGCATGTTGAGTATTTTGCAGATCTCACTTTTTGTCACAAAGTTTTGAAAATTGAAAAAAGAGAAAAAAAAGTTTTTACTTTTTCTTTCTTCATTTTACAAAACAAATGAGGGCTGCAAAATACGCACCATGCCTCTTAGCAAATAGCTTGCGGTCTCTACTTTCCAAAATGGGGTAATTTAGGGGGGTTTTGTGCTATCTTGTCATTTCATGGCTGCCGAAACTGTGATAGGTAGTGAGGAGTGAAATCAAAAATGTGCTCTTAGAAAGCCTGAAGCCGGTGATTGATTTTTGGGATCCTGCGCGCGGCTAGGCTCCCAAAACGTCTCACTTGGGGTATCCCCGTACTCAGGAGAAGCAGCATAATGTATTTTTTGGTGTAATTTCACATATACCCATGGCATGTGTGAGCAATATGTCTTTTAGTGACAGCTTTGTGTAAAAATAAAAAAAAATTGTACTTTTCCCAAAACTTGTGGCAAAATATAAAATATTCCATGGACTCAACATGCCTCTCAGCAAGTGGCTTGGGGTGTCTACTTTCTAAAAAGGGGTCATTTGGGGGGGGGGGGGTTTGAACTGTCCTGGCATTTTATGTCACACATCACCCACTCTTCTAACCACTTGAATCACCAAGTACTTTCTCACACGTTTTGTTTACTTGAAAAAATATATATATATTTTTTTTTTGCTAGAGAATTATTTGAACCCCAAAACTTTATATATTTTTTTTTAAAGCAGAGACCTTACAGAATAAAATAGTGGGTGATGCAATTTTTTCACAAAGCATTTGCGCAGCAATTTTTCAAAAGCAATTTTTGGGACAAAAAACACGCTTTTGAATTTTAATAAACAAAAACGCACTATACTGTCCAAATGTTTTGTGAAATATAAAAGATGATTTCATGCCAAGTACATAGACACCAAACATGACATGCTTTAAAACTACGCACACCTGCGCATCAGTGACAAACTATATACATTTTTAAAAGTCTTTACAGGTTACCATAGATTTATAGAGGAGGTCTACTGCTAGAATTATTGCAATTTATCAGACGTTTGTGGTGATACCTCACATGCATGGTGCGATTGCTGTTTACATGCAACATGATACCAAGGCTTGTGTTCACCCTTGCGCGCGTGAACGGGGGGACAGGGGTGCTTTAATTTTTTTTTTTTGATTCTTCATTTTACATTTTATTTTATTTTTACACTGTCCCTTTCATTTTTTCTTTATCATTTTTATTGTTACCACAGGGAATTTAAATATTAAATATATGATAGCAATATGTAGTGACAGGTACTCTTTTTGAAAAATTTGGGGTCTATTAGACTCTAGATCTCTACTCAGTCCTTAAAGCATCTGACCACACCAAGATCGGTGTGATAAGGTGCTCAACCAATTTCTCAATGGCGCTGTTTATAACCGGCAAAACCAGTGAAAAAGTCATGAAATGCTTGTAGGCAGGGCAGCCATCAGAAATTATGGGGCCCCTTACACAGCTGTAGACCTGGGCCCCCCATCTGACCACTAACATTCCCCAGGACCCACCCACTGGCCATCCCACCACATCCACCCACTGGCCAGGGGTGTACACTAGGATTGTTTTTACATGAAAGTCGACCGCCGACTGAAAAGAACAATACCAAGAGGATACCTAAACCTGCAGGCATCTTTCTGGTATAAACACTCAAAGTCCAGCAGCATACCAGTATGGCGCTGGTCCTTGTTGGACATATATTGTAATGTTCTTTGTTTTCATGCAGCCTGTGGGTTAAATGAAAAAAGAGAACCTAACAGATTCATATTGATCAATCGATGGTATGCCCACCATTAGAATACCGCCCTGCATCCACCCACTTCTAATGATGGGCATATATGCCGAAGCATAGGGGCAATCCGCTCCTAAGCCCACCCCTGCCCCTGTGATTCAGCATATACAGTATCTCACAAAAGTGAATACACTTCACATTTTTGTAAATATCTTATTATAAGTTTTCATGTGACAGCACTGAAGAAATGAAACTTTCAGCCATTAATTTCTAAACCTCTGGCAACAAAAGTGAAAATGTTCAAATTGGGTCCAAAGTGTCAATATTTTGTGTGGCCACCATTGATTTACAGCACTGCCTTAACTCTCTTGGGCATGGAGTTCACCAGAGATTGACAGTTTGCCACTGGATTCCTCTTCCACTCCTCCATGACAACATCACAGAGCTGGTGGATGTTAGAGACCTTGCGCTCCTCCACCTTCCATTTGAGAATGCCCCACAGATGCTCAATAGGGTTTAAGTCTGGAGACATGCTTGGCCAGTCCATCACATTTACCCTCAGCTTCTTTAGCAAAGCAGTGGTCATCTTGGAGGTGTGTTTGGGGTCAATATCATGTTGGAATACTGCCCTGCGGCCCAGTCTCTGAAGGAAGAGGATCATGCTCTGCTTCAGTATGTCATAGTGCATGTTGGAATTCATGGTTCCCTCAATGAACTGTAGCTCCCCAGTGCCAGCAGCACTCATGCAGTCCCAGACCATGACACTCCCACAACCATGCTTGACTGTAGGCAAGACACACTTGCCTTTGCACTCCTCATCCGGTTGCTGCCACACAGGCTTGGCACCATCTGAACCAAATAAGTTTATCTTGGTCTCATCAGACCACAGGACATGGTTCCAGTAACCTATGTCCTTAGTCTGCTTGTCTTCAGCAAACTGTTTGCAGGTTTTCTTGTGCATAATCTTTAGAAGAGGCTTCCTTCTGGGATGACAGCCATGCAGACCAATTTTATGCAATGTGCAGCATATGGTCTGAGTGCTGACAGGCTGACCCCTCACCCCTTCAACCTCTGCAGCAATGCTGGCAGCACTCATACGTCTATTTCCCAAAGACAACTTCTGGATATGACGGCGAGCATGTGCACTGAACTTCTTTGGTCAACCATGGCAAGGTCTGTTCTGAGTGGAACCTGTCCTGTTAAACCGCTGTATGGTCTTGGCCACCATGCTGAAGCTCAGTTTCAGGGTCTTGGCGATCATCTTATAGCCTAGGCCATCTTTATGTAGAGCAACAATTCTTTTTTTCAGATCCTCTGAGAGTTCTTTGCCATAAGGTGCCATGTTGAACTTCCAGTGACCAGTATGAGAGAGTGAGAGCGATAATACCAAATTTAATAGACCTGCTTCCCATTCACACCTGAGACCTTGTAACACTAACGAGTCACATGACACCGGGGAGGGAAAATGGCTAATTGGGCCCAATTTGGACATTTTCACTTAGGGGTGTACTTACTTTCTGTACACTCACTACTTTACATTGTAGCAAAGTGTAATTTCTTCAGTGTTGTCACATGAAAAGATACAATAAAATATTTACAAAAAGGTGAGGGGCGTACTCATTTTTGTGAGATACTGTATGCTCTGTTTTTTAACTGTGGTGGTGAAATCACCTCCTGCAGTGCTGGAGTCACGGGTTTACGTATCGTGGAAGCAAACCCAAAATAAATGAACCCTCCTGCAGCTGAATGGCATGCCTGTAAAGCAAATAATGGTTAACAATAAAACAAAGTAACATCACAGTATAACAGTAGGACATACCTGCAAAGCAAACGCGATAAAACACAGTAACAATTAAAACATTAGTTAAGCATAAAATACAGTAACAGTGAGAGAGAACAATAGAGTGAGAAGAGAGAAAGAGAGAACAATAAAATAACTGTTTTTGACTTTATTTTTTATTTATTTTTTGTTTTTTTTTAATTTTTTAGCACTTTTATTTTAACTATGGCCATCTCTAGAGTTGAGCTAACCCGGACTGTAAAGTTCGGGTCCGTACCGAACTTTGGGGTGTCCGGGACCCGGACCCGAACCCGGACTTTTCAAAAAAAGTCCGGGTTCGGGTCCGGGGTTCTGGTAATTTTAATGAAAGTTATGAAAATTGCTGTAAAAAAAGTCCAGGAAGGTCCTAGAGGTCTGCAAAAGGAAGGAAAATGGGGGTAAGGGTGGGACAAGTGTCCTACAAAGAAATGGGGACAGGGAAATAACTTTAAATATTTTTTAAAAAATGAAAACATAAAAAAAGCAAAAATGGAGGTGAATGTGGATCATCTTCAAACTGGGTCTGAAAAGTATTAATTAACGGTAGAAGCCATATAACTGTTCTAAAATCTTCTTCAAACTGTGTCAAAAAAGTATAAATAAGCCAGGAGAACCCATATCACTGTTCTGCAAACATCTGGAAAATGTGTGTGTCACTTTAAGTATAACCGGCAATAACTGAACATCTGTTCTGCAAACATCTGTAAAGTCTGTGTGTCCATTTAAATATAACCGGCAATAACTGAACATCTGTTCTGCAAACATCTGTACAGTCTGTGTGTCACTTTAAATATAACCGGCAATAACTGAACATCTGTTCTGCAAACATCTGTACAGTCTGTGTGAAACTACAAATATAACCGGCAATAACTGAACATCTGTTCTGCAAACATCTGTAAAGTCTGTGTGCCCATTTAAATATAACCGGCAATAACTGAACATCTGTTCTGCCAACATCTGTACAGTCTGTGTGAAACTACAGCATAGAGAAGAACAGGTATATTGTTTCGCTCTGCTATAGTTTCAAACACAGTTTGCAGATGTTTGCAGAACAGTGATATCATAAGATAGCAGAGGTGTGAGTATCAGAATGACAGCATGACTATCCCAAGGGTCCCAAGGTTTTCACCTTCCAAAAATGCCAGCAATGGCTGTCTATCCTAACAGGTTTATTTTTAAAATAAGACTGTATGAGGGGTATAGAGGTTGACCTAAAAATCCAAAACACCAAGAAGTACTTGCAAGTACCACTTTTTTACCGCTTTCCTTTCCAAGTACCCTAGAAGCCCCACAATCCAAACACTCAATTTGCAAATATCAATGTTCAGCTCTCTAAGTAAGGTCCTAGAATGATATCTCCTCAGAAGCCTACTCAATGGGGTCCTCTTGTCCTTTGGGGCACCTATGAGGCACACATGGTACCTCCAGGCTTTCTTTCTGATGTAGATACAACTTAGGTTTCGCACTAAGCAGAGTACTTTTTTAAAATGTATTTCACTATGCTCTATAATCAAGCTATGACCTTTCCAACCCGTCTCTTGTGGTTTAAATGCTGACCCATTAATCTTATATTTATTCTGTCAACGTTGCTTCGCTTTTTATTTGTTGCATTTCCGTCGCTCTTTTTCAGCATTTCTTGCTGATATTGACATATTGCGAGCCTAGAGGGAGAGAAACTGTTCAGTTATTATCCAATAACCTGGCTCCATTTTCAATGACACAATTTTCTAACAAGTAATTACTGGCTATTCGCCTTATTTTATAGCACTCAGGACTACTGGGGATCCTTGCCAAATACAGACATGGCAGGAACTTTCCGCAGAAATGACTTCATCATTGTCCAGCCAGAAAGTCCTCCCTAGTGCAGCTGCTAATGTAATATCTCTCATTTATCTTATAAATGATCGCCAAACATCTTGTTCCTTATTCAGAAACGTGCCGTGCATTTTACTGCAGCACTCACGGTAACAGGCCACATTGATCTTGCCTTGGCATAAATGTGATGGGCTCCAGTACACAGGGACAGCTGCTTTACTTGCAGGAGCTTTGAGTCTAATGATATAATAGAAGATCAATATGGCACATAATATGAGGTACAGGCATAAGATCCATTATTCAGAATGTTCACAATGCTAGAGAGACAAAAAGAGCAATTCAGTTATACTGTTCAGTAATCGGGTGAGGCACGGTGACTTGCTGATTTTGCCATGCTGAGGTTATCGATTACAATCCCACCAGGAGCAACATTTGCTGTTCTTTGGTGGGTTTCTTCCAGGTATTTTGATTTCGCTCATAATTCAGAAATGCCCTATCAGTTAAAAAAGGACAATAATCTTGTTTATGAAAGAAAAATTATATTCTCCATATTCTATTTTTCCGACCCCCTGTTAGAGGGTGGCTATATTCATTCTCCATGGTCCCCACTGTATGTAGGAACGTAGTCACCATCTTGATTGTTCTTGAGATGGACATAGTGAATATGGACTATGGGATATGTAGTGTGCATAGAGAAGTGCACATGACTGCAACAAACGTGCTCTGTCCACTTTAAACAAATGGAAGTAAAGAGGGAAAGCAGAAGTTCATGAGATCACCGAGGACATTACAAGGAAGCAAAAAAACACAATGATAAACCATTTGAAGAAAAATATACTACAGGGTCATTAAGTAATGAGTCTGCATGGATTATTTTAGAGAATAAAGATAACATTTTGTGTCACTTTTAATTCTGGAACTGGCATTCATTGATTTAGGACTGGAAGATATAGCAGTCAATCCAAAAATATGATGACCCAGTGCTTTTGGGATGACACATTTTCTTACTTATTTTGGTTCAGACAAGAAAAGTAAAAACATTTTTATTTTCAGCAGAAAAATATAAAATGCATATTATTTGAAATGTTCATATGTGTCCTGTAGATGGAGGCTCTTTTATATGTTCTTGTAGGCTATCTGGGTCCCTCTGTAGTGTGTACTGAACCCTATGTGCATGAGTCACTTATGCATTAATATTAAAATCCTTCTGTGTGCAACAGCCCCCCTAATACTTACCTGAGCCCCATCTTGATCCAGCAATGGTGCACACAAGAGCCTTGGCTGTCCGGGTACTCTTGCTCATTGGCTGAGACAGCGGGCACCATTGGCTTTTTGTTTGTTTTTAACCCAAACAAATGCAAGCCTTTAGTATCACTTTAACCACTTCAATACAAGACACTTACATCCCCTTCTTTCCCAGACCAATTTTCAGCTTTCAGCGCTCTCACACTTTGAATGACAATTACTCCGTCATGCAACACTGTACCCAAACAAATTTTTTATAATTTTTTTCACACAAATAGAGCTTTCTTTTGGTGGTATTTAATCACCGCTGGGTGTTTTATTTTTTGCGACATAAGTTAAAAAAATAGCAAAAATTTTGAAAAAGACACACTTTTTTTTTTTTAGTTTCTATGATAAAATTTTGCAAAAAAAAGTCATTTTTGTTCATAAATTTGGGCCAAAACCTATACTGCTACCTATCTTTGGTGGAAATAACCCAAATCAGTGTATATTATTTGGTCTGTATGAAAGTTATAGAGTGTTCAAGCTATGGTGCCAATTATTGAAAATTGATCACGCCTGAAGTAATCTCATTTTTGGGGCAGTCCAAGGTACTTCGTAAGAGACATGGCGAGTTTTTTGAAGGTGTCATTTTTTTCCACAATTCTTGGGAAAATTAAGAAATTTTTTTTTATTTTTTTTTACACAAAATTGTCAATAAGTAGTTATTTCTCACACACAGCATATGCATACTTCCAACTACACCCCAAAATACATTCTGCTATGCCTCCCGAGTATGGCAATACCTCACGTGTGAGACTTTTTCACACCCTGGGCACATACAGAGGCCGAACATGCAGGGAGCACCGTCAGGCGTTCTAGGAGCAGAAATTTCACATCTAATTTTCTAACAACCTATTACATTTTTGAAGGCCCTGGAGCACCAGGACAATGGAATTGCCCACAGAATGACCCCATTTTGGAAAGCAAACACCCCAACGTATAATCTATGAGGCATTATGAGTCTTTTGAAAGTTCATTTTTTTTCCACAAGCCTTTGAAATACGCAGAAAGAAAATTAAAACTTTTTTATTTTTACACAAAGTGGTCAATTTATAAGATGTTTCTAACACATAGCATGTACATAGCAAAAATTTCACCCAAAAATACATTCTGCTATTCATCCCGAGTATGGCAATACCACATGTGTGAGACTTTTACACAGCCTGTCCACATACATGCAGGGAGCACCATCAGGCATTCTAGGAGCATAAATTACACATAAAATATCCTATTACAATTTTGAAGGTCCTGGAGCACCAGGACAATGGAATTACCCCATTTTGGAAAGCAAACACCCCAATGTATATTTTATGAGGCATGGGCTGCAGATAGGTACTCGTGTACTCTTATGGGCTGCAGATAGGTACTCGGGTACTCTGATGGACTGGTAAAAGGTACTGGGGTACTCAGATGTAGTGACAAGTACTCGGGTACTCAGATGGACTAGTTACAGGTACTCGGTACTCAGATGGGCTAATGACAGGTACTAGGATACTCAGATGGGCTAGTGACAGGTACTCAGATGGACTGGTGGCAGGTACTCAGGTACCCTGATGGGCTAGTGACAGGTACTCAGATGGGCTGGTGACAGGTACTCGTGTACTCAGAAGGGTTGGTACTTGGGTACTCTGATGGCCTGGTGACAGGTACTCGGGTACTCTGATGGCCTGGTGACAGGTACTCGGGTACTCTGATGGCCTGGTGACAGGTACTCGGGTACTCTGATGGGCTGGTGACAGATACTCGGGTACTCAGAAGGGTTGGTGACAGGTGCTCGGGTACTCAGATGGGTTGATGACAGGTACTCAAATGGGCTAGTGACAGGTACTTGGGTACTCACATGGGCTAGTGACAGGTACTCGGGTATTCAGATGGGTTGGTAACAGGTACTCGGGTACTCAGATGGGCTGGTGACAAGTATTCGGGTACTCTGATGGGCTGGTGACAGGTACTCAGATGGGCTGGTGACAAGTACACAGGTACTCTGATGGCCTGGTGACAGGTACTCGGGTACTCTGATGAGCTGGTGACAGGTACTTGGGTGCTCAGATGGGCTGGTGACAGGTACTTGGGTACTTTGATGGGCTGGTGACAAGTACTCGGGTACTCTGATGGGCTGGTGACAGCTACTCGGTACTCTGATGGGCTGGTGACAGGTACTCGGTACTCTGATGGGCTGGTGACAGGTACTCGGGTACTCTGATGGGTTGGTGACAGGTACTTGGGTACTCTGATGGGTTGGTGACAGGTACTCGGCTACTCTTATGGGCTGGTGATAGGTACTCGGGTATTTTGGGCAGGTAACAGGTACTTGGGTACTTAAATGGTTTGACCACTGGTACTCAGGTACTCTGATGGGCGGGTGACAGGTACTCTGATAGACTGTGACGGGTACTTCGATGGGGTGGTGACAAGTACTCTTTATTACTGGGTCGGCAATCCGTGTGATTGGTGTACACAGTAAGCTGTAATTAGCTGTTACCGCTATCTACGCGGTTTGTTGGCATCATGTGACCGGCTGTGATTGGACACAACCGGTCACGTGGTAAAATGCATTTTCATTGGCTCTTTACCCTGATCGGGGTTGGGCTTTGTCCGAGGGACAAACCTGAACCCCGACCGCTGCGCTGCGCACCCCCAGGGGCGCGCACGAGCGGCATGCACGCTGAAGCTCTGTAATGTCGGAAGTGACCGGCTGTGATAGGATCCTATCACAGCCGGTCACGTGGTAAGGAGCCAATTTCATTGGCTTTTTACCCCGATCATGGATGGACCGGAGTCCCGAGGGACATGCACGATCCCCACTCTGCGGGCCCGCAGAGCAGCGAAAACGGGAGGATGTCATGTGACGTCCACCCAGGATGGGGAGTGCACCTTGCCGGCTTATTATTACTATGCGTCGGTAAGGAAGTGGTTAATGTATGGATTTTGATATACAGTAGAGGATCCGATTCCCAGCTTGGTGGTTTCTATACCCCAGAGGATTTCCACAGTTTCCTTGGCTTGTAGTGTAATGTAACTATTATTCCAGTTGGGTTCATGAGTACAATACAAAATATCCAATGCAATTTAGGGTTCCAAAAACACCCTCTTCATTAGAGCTTGAAATGAAAAACAATGACTCAGAAGTTTCCAAACCGGAGACCTGTGCATATGATCACACTGGAAGAAATTCCATTAAAGTGGTTGTCAACCTTTGACACCCACTATAACCTACAGGTAAGCCTATAATAAGGCTTTCCTGTAGGTACCCTGCATATCTCCCAAACCTGCACGGCTTAGGAGATATACAGTGTAGATGCATGTGCCGACGTTATCAACTGGGCCGTTTCTTCACTAAGTGTGCTGTAAACAACTGCTTCCATGCGCGGAAGTGACATCATCGCGGCTCCGGTCAATCACATCGCTGGAGCCCGCGCTGTGATTGGCTGGAGCCGCTGAACCCAGAAGCAACATGTCGCCGGTCACAGCGGTGTTTGGGGACCTCTATTTCATAATGAGCTAGTATGCGATGCATACTAGCTCATTATACCTTTGTCTTTTTTTTCAACAACTTTAAAGGACCCAGTTAAAGTAATACTACTGTCTTTTTTTTTGTGTGTGTTTAAAAATAGCAAACATGTTATACTTACCTAGGGTAAATATGTTCAAAGATAAGTGAGCGCTCAGTGTAACAACAATAAAGCCGCTAGCACAAATAAGTGAATCCTCAAAAAATAGTAAAAAAAAGTAAGTGCAGTGCTGAAAATTAATACAATAAAATGTTATCCAAAGTGGGAAAACAACATGTGAAAACAAAAAAGATAAGTTTGTGAGTAAACACAAAATACAAAAGTGCGTGATAATGAGACAATGAGAATGTCTTTGTAGAGAAAACTGTGGGGTGTCAAAACATCAGCCTGAAGCCAGCGTCACATACAAAGGACAGTCCACCCAAAGTGTAGTCTGTTCTTCATGGTGATATCCCTCCACCAGTATATAATGCACTCACCAGAAGATGAATAAAGATGAACCTTGTGTTATTAACACGGAGACCGAGGATGATCTCAGGTGGGTCTTGCGTCATTAATCAGCATCTAGGTGGAAGTGGGATAATGGATCTGTGTTCCCCTTCAACGGGGTCAACGCTGTATAAAAAAGCTCGCCAGGAGCCAAAATGTAGCCAATATGGTGTAGTATTTAAGTAAAAATTAAAGTACATGTCCAAAAGGACGGAAAATTTGCATAAAAATAACATAAAAAACGCCGCTCCTACATGATGCCACAGCGGCAATAACGTCAGTGCATAGGGCCACTGTCAAAGGGATCTGCCTAAGGTTCATCTTCTGGTGAGTGCATTATATTCTGGTGGAGGGATATCACCGTGGATAACTAACAGACTACACATTGGGTGGACTGTCGTTTGTATGTGACGCTGGTTTCCGGCTGATGTTTGACATATGTTTTCACAGCCCACATTTTTCTCTACAAAGACAATTCATTATTATAACGCACCTTTGTATTTTGTGTTTACTCACAAAGTTATGTTTCTTTTCCGTTCACTGACAGATGCAGCAATTCTTATGACACATGGGGGTTATGCTCATCCTACTAGGAGTAGCCTAGGCAAAACAAACAAAAGTGTAGGTTGGCCCCTCCCAGGGGGCCATCCTCACCTCAGCATATAATCCCCCTGCTCTGTACAGCACACCAGTTTTTATTTGCCTAGTGCAAGGAGTAGACCTGGTTCCCTATGGGATCTGCGGTCTCCTGAAGATTCATCTAAGGAAGACTGCTATCAAGAAGCTGGCTGGTGGTATAGAGGATATCTTGAATCCTACTCTTTCCCCAGTCCGGCCGACACTATGTGATCCCCCTTAGGGGGGCCCACTGCATAGCACCCGTTCCGTGTGGGCGGCCAGTGGCTAAAACCCACTAGAGCCCAGTGACTGGTTTGCCTGTCCAGTGGCCTGGCCAGCAGCATGCCTCCTTGTGGGGAGGTAGGTCTGCTCCGGGTGGCTACCCGCTGCGCCCGTCGGATTGGTGAGTGAACCCCTCTTCCGCCCTAGAGGCATGGAGAGTGGGCACCTGGGCAGCTCTGTAGCGGCCAGCCGGTGGGGGTCTGTTAGAGGCCTTCCCCCCACTCCCCCTCCCCCCTCAATCCCCCGCAGGCACCTTTGCACTAACCGTTCGAATCTGCACCGACCGTCAGGAGCAATGTGTTAGGTGGGTCGTGGCCATTGGATTTTGGAGCGCCGCTCGTTCATGGTCGACCGCATGTGTGTAATGGCAGCGTCCATTGTTTGAGAACCATGTGGTTTCCAGCCTGCTCTCTGGCGGCCTCCAGTGGTCGATTGTGAGAACTGCAGTCCTTGTGCAGGAAGTCCTTAAAAATGGGTGTGGGCTTCCGGTTTTTGCTTAGACAGCATGGCTGACACACTGTAACAAGCTCCTGACATGCAGCAGTTCGTGGGCATTGCTCTTCGGTTGGAGTGCTGAGGCATCAAACAGCAAGTATAGCTGGCGCTTCCTGGGTGCCGGTAGCGGTCGGTGTAATCCGCCCTGGTCTCCCTGGCTGATTTGTGGGGTAGAGGTGGTGGTTACACAGCGGGGGTGCCGGGCTGAGATGTCAGAGGCCGGCAATTCTATGGCAGGTATTAGGGTTGTGCCGATACTGAGCATTTGCCCGAGTACTTGTACTCGGGCAAAATGCTCCGATGCTTGAACCGATACTTGGGTAACCAGGGGATGATCAGTGCAGCGCTGGGAGGGATTTACAATCACTGATCTCCCGAGTCCCTGTATATATTTCATTAAAGCAACTGACAGCCGCTTCTCCTCCCGCGGCTTTCAGCTGCTACAATGAAATATATACAGGGAGTCGGGAGATCAGTGATTGGTGCAGCGGGAGTTAACAATCACCCCCCTTGACTGGCCCTGTATCCTTCTCCAGTCCCCGTGTGTCCTCTGATCCCCCTCATTGCTTCGATCCCCCTCTGTGTCCAACGGGTCCCCTTCTGATCCGTCCCTCTTCATGCTCCTCCAGTCCCCCTTGTCCTCAATCTGTCAGGATGGAGAGCGGAGGAAAGAGCAGGTAAATCTGTAATTTATCGGCTCTTTCCTTTTCTGAATGGACAGTCAGTGATCACTGACTGTCCATTCATAAATGTCACTGAGCATCGTAAACTGTGCTTACGAGGCTTCAATTTATGAATGGGGAGGAGCCGCTGTCTCCTCTCCATTCATCTTCAATGCAGCTGAGGCTTCTGAGAAAGGGACTGGGGAATTTCTATCCCCAGCCCCCTTCTCCCTGTCTCAAAAGAGAGATGTCAGGGGTCTGTTAAGACCCCCTTATAGCTCACCAAAGCCCCCCCTCCCCTAACAGGGCTGATAAAAAAAAAAAATAAAAGAATTGTAATAAAAAGGTTAAATTGTAAAAATAATAAAAAATAAAATAAAAAAACACACTGACATCGTCCCCTCCCCCCAAAAGAGAAAGCATTGTAAAATAAGTAAATAAATTGTAAAAAAAAAAAAAAAAAAAAAAATTGTAAAAAAAAAAATAAAATAAAAAACTACTGACAGTCCACGCGTCATCAGTGCTGCATATTCGTGCCACTGTCACATGACATTAAAAAAGTATCGGTAATCGGTATCGGCGAGTACTTGAAAAAAAGTATCGGTACTTGTACTCGGTCTTAAAAAAGTGGTATCGGGACAACCCTAGCAGGTATACCTGCAGATCTACAGTCCACCCCAGGATCATTAGTGTCCTTGGAACAGCTGAGGGCGGTGCTTGGGGAGTTCTTTCCCCGGGCAGGGGTGCCCGTTCCGAGGGGCCCCCAGAAGCGCCCACCCCCTCCTCTTTCCTCAGGGGAGGATTCAGATCTAGAAAGCGCCTCAGTGGTCACACTTGTGGATCTTTCGAAGGGTGAGCCCTGAAGAGGATCAGGAGGCTCCTAGTTCGCGGGATAAAGCGATAGTGGAAGCACTGATCACTGATATTCGCGACTCTATGCGACTGGACCAAACAGGGGAGTCACATGAGTCCGCATATGTTTGTGGACCGCTTAGACCCCCTAGGTCCCACCCTTATGATCAGGTGTTTGAACAGGCAGTGTTCAAGGAATGGCAGAAGCCACCAAGTTCTTTGACTTTGCCTAAAAGCTTTGCTGTTCGCTACCCCTTTGAGGAAAGCTTTACTAAGAGATGGGCTTCCCCGGTGGTGGACCCTGCCGTGGCTCGTGTGAATACGGTAACCACCATCCCCTTGGAGGGGTCTCCATCCTTTAAAGAGGAGGCTGATCGCCGCACAGAGACAGTATCTAAAGCACTATTCTTGTTGGCTGGGTCAGCCATGCGGCCGGCGCTAGCAACTGCTATGGCGGCACAGTCTCTTCGCGAGCACGCTGCCGCTCTGTGCACTAGTTTGTCTAGTGAATGTGCACAGGCTGAGGTACAGCGGATGCAACATTTGGAAGAAGGTCTCCGCTACATTTTTCAATTGTTATCAGGCGGATGCTGTGGCTCCGCTCTTGGTCGGGCGACCAGGCTTCAAAGAAAGCTCTGGCAGACCTGCCCTTTCAGGGAGAGCGTCTGTTTGGCCCACAATTGGATAAAAATATTAAGGATTTACGGGAGGGAAGAGTGCTTTCCCTCCAGAGCCGAAGCGGCGAGATCACCGTCGTAGGCAAGGTCCTGTCTCTTCTGGTCAGAAGAAGTTTTTTCGGGCGCCCAGCCCAGCGGGCAAGGCCGGGAAGGCATTTACGGGCCGCAACAAGGGGCCCTGGCAGCGTAAGCCCGAAAAAGCGGAGGACAAGTCTGCCTCCGCATGATGGGTGGCCCCCACCTGCCTCAAGGGTGGGGGGCCGGTGTCTGGGGGTTGCAAGCAGCTCTCTGCCCCCAGAAAAGTCCTTCCCCTCAAACGGGAGGCTTCCGCAGAAGCGTCAGGAGGCGCCTCTAGGCGCCAGTCAGGCGCTCAGCAGACAGAAGTCATCTTGAACGCCAGCTTGCCGGCTGGAGTACCTGGGTCTGATGCCGGACACGGTACAGGCTGGGGTGTTCCGAACACCGAGCAAGCTTCTAATGCTTTAGGCAGGGCGAACCCTGTGATCGCGCCAGTGGTTCTCCTTACGGTTCTGTATACGGGTGTTGGGGCTCAGGA
Organism: Glandirana rugosa; assembly: GCA_018402905.1. Taxonomy (NCBI): domain Eukaryota; kingdom Metazoa; phylum Chordata; class Amphibia; order Anura; family Ranidae; genus Glandirana; species Glandirana rugosa. The sequence goes on from BLSH010225829.1 coordinate 156,292, forward strand.
GGTCGACTTGCGAAGCGATACCTTACGCCCAGAACACTCGGCTCCTGCGGAAGGCAATTTTAGTCGCAGTGGGACAAATCTCCTCTATCCCTGGACAGGCCGATCAGGTCGGAGTGTCAG
>BLSH010225829.1:189004-201617 GCA_018402905.1 Glandirana rugosa
GTACTTTTTTATATTATTTTATAAATGCTTTTACACTCCCCACATGAGTGAAAACACTCTATGACATGTACGGAGGGGAAAATGTCTACCCGTACAGTACGTATTTTTGTTGACCCTTAGGAGGATCATTAGAACTATAGAGAGGGTCTGACGACAATTATAAGGGGGAGTACATTTTGGGTTATTACATTAAGACAATATTTTTTTATTAAAATAATTTAAGTTTTTGATAAGTGTATTCCCGTATAGTTATTCCGAGTTGTACGGTGAGTGTGTTATTGACGGCCCAGGGATATCAAGATTACTAGGAGGATTCCCAGTTGTTTTTATGCATGACATGCCCATCTGTAAAAGGGGAGGCATGTACAGTATCTCACAAAAGTGAGTACACCCCTCACATTTTCGTAAATATTTTATTATATTTTTTCATGTGCCAACACTGAAGAAATGACACTTTGCTACAATGTAATGTAGCGAGTGTTCAGCTTGTATAACAGTGTAAATTTGCTGTCCCCTCAAAATAACTCAACACACAGCCATTAATGTCTAAACCGCTGGCAACAGAAGTGAGTACACCCCTAAGTGAAAATGTCTAAATTGGGCCCGATTAGTCATTTTCCCTCCCGGTGTCATGTGACTCGTAAGTGTTACAAGGTCTCAAGTGTGAATGAGAAGCAGGTGTGTTAAATTTGGTGTTATCTCTCTCACTCTCTCATAATTGTCACTGGAAGTTCTACATGGCACCTCCACGACAAAAAAAAAAAAAAAAAATGTTGCTTTACATAAAGATGGCCTAGGCTATAATAAGATTGCAAAGACCCTGAAACTGAGCTGCAGCATGGTGGCCAAGACCATACAGCGGTTTAACAGAACAGGTTCCACTCAGAACAGGCCTCGCCATGGTCAACCAAAGAAATTGAGTGCACGTGCTCAGCGACATATCCAGAGGTTGTCTTTGGGAAATAGACGTATGAGTGCTGCCTGCATTGCTGCAGAGGTTGAAGGGGTGGCGGGGGGGGGTCAGGCTGTTAGTTCTCAGACCATACACTGCATCGAATTAGTCTGCATGGCTGTCATCACAGAAGGAAGATTCTTCTAAAGATGATGCACCTACAAGGAAGCCTGCAAACAGTTTGCTGAAGACAAGCAGACTAAGGACATGGATTACTGGAACCATGAACAAGATAAACTTATTTGGTTCAGAAGGTGTCAAGAGTGTGTGGCGGCAACCAGGTGAGGAGTACAAAGACAAGGGTGTCTACAGTTAAGCATGGTGGTGGGAACATCATGGTCTGGGGCTTCATGAGTGCTGATGGCACTAGGGAGCTACAGTTCATTGAGGGAACCATGATTGCCAACATGTACTGTAACATACTGAAGCAGAGCATGATCCCCTGCCTTTGGAGACTGGGCAGTAAACATGATAAAGACCCCAAAAACCCCTCCAAGACGACCACTGCCTAGCTAAAGAAGCTGAGGGTAAAGGTGATGGACTGGCCAAGCATGTCTCCAGACCTAAACCCTATTGAGCATCTGTGGGGCATCCTCAAACAGAAGGTGGAGGAGCGTAAGGTCTCTAACATCCACCAGCTCCGTGATGTCGTCATGGAGGAGAGGAAGAGGACTCCAGTGGCAACCTGTGAAGCTCTGGTGAACTCCATACCCAAGAGGGGTTAAGGCAGTGCTGGAAAATAATGGTGGCCACACAAAATATTGACAGTTTGGGCCCAATTTGAACATTTTCACTTAGGGGTGTACTCCCTTTTGTTGCCAGTGGTTTAGACCTTAATGGCTGTGTGTTGAGTTATTTTGAGGGGAGAGCAAATTCACCCTGTTATACAAGCTGTACACTCACTACTTTACATTGTAGCAAAGTGTAATTTCTTCAGTGTTGTCACATGAAAAGATAGAATAAAATCTTTACAAAAATGTGAGGGGTGTACTCACTCTTGTGAGATACTGTATGTTGAGTCCTGTGTAAATTATGTTTCATTCAAGTGGGCATCCCATACTCCCTTACCCTATCCAAGTTTAATAGCCCTCAATAAAAATACAAAAACAAGTGGAAGGATACCTGGCTGGACTGCTTGTTAAATGGAGAATAGAGCTTCCATCTTGAACATTTGAATTTATTTAAATGAGTCAGATTTATAGTCTTTTTCTAAAATTAAGCTTGGAGTTAATTTTTACATCAAATTTCGATTAACTTTTAGTTAGGCTTTCGACTAAAATGCCATTTTAGTTTTAGTTGTATTTTAGTCTTTTGACTAACATGCCATTTAAGTTTGTCGTATTTTAGTCATCTGAGTTGTTTTAGTTATATTTTAGTCGACTAAAATTGAATGGGTTTAGTTAAATTTTAATACATTATTTCTTTATAACTGCCAAACAATATATACTAAAAATCGAATAACATGTTGTTATTTATTGTATTAAGGTTTAAACATGAGCTACAGATACAGATTTAGCCATTGTGATATAAATTCAATTTAGTTTTAGTCCTAGTCTTTTGACTAAAATTACATTTTAGTTTAAAGCATATTTTAGTTATCGGAATTGTTTTAGTCGTATTTTAGTCAACTAAAATAGTATTCATTTAGTCTACAAAAATATTTTTGTAGACTAAATTAACACTGCTCCTTAACTCCCAGGCCGGGTCTGTAGGACCATGCCTTGTTAAACTGCGGTCGTCTTGGTCTCATCAGAAGTCTATTCTGGTGAAGGAAACCAGACTTTGGCCATGGTATTGTGCAGTTTACTGCCATAAAGCGAAGATTCCCCAAAAGGGATCTTGCGCAACCCCTGTTAAAATGCTCTACCCATCAGCCACAGTCTTAGCTATAAAGCACACTTGGCCGTCACTGACCACTGTAGAGTTCTGGATAACTTTAGTTCTTGAAACACATAAACAATCTCTGACCTGTCCAGGCCAGAAAAGGAGGCTGAAAACCAGTGGGGGGATACAATCTGCACTGGGTGAGGACTCAGCTGGGGGTGCTATGTTTTCGGTAGACGTTTCGTTTTTGAGTTTGACAGCACTGCACCGCTATCATTCCCACCACAGTGCCGCAGCTGCTGCTGCTTTACTGACAGTTGCAGCTCACAGTAAGAAGTGGTCTTCTCCCCCCTCTGCTCCTATGAAAGAGCCAACAGCGGGACTTCTACTCACTGTGAGCTTCCACCCAGTAGAAGGATTAAATATAGGGAGGGGAAACATCTATACCTATGGGGGGGGGAAGGGGACTGTCTGTACTGACTCTATATGGGATGTTGGGCGACTGTCCGTACTTAGGACTCCCTAAGGGATGGGGGTGGAGACTGTGTCTATATTAAAGACTTTAAATGCGATGGGGGAGCTGTCTATACTGAGGACTGTATATGGGATGTGGGGCTGTCTATACTGAGAGCTCTATTTGGGATGGGGGGGCAGTCTATACTGAGGGCTCTATATGGGATGGGGGGCAGTCTATACTGAGGGCTCTATATGGGATGGGGGGCAGTCTATACTGAGGGCGCTATATGGGATGGGGGGGGCAGTCTATACGGGTATGGGTGACTGCTTGTACTGAGGATTCTGTGTGAGATGCGGGGTATCTCTACTGAGGACTTTGTATGAGATATGGGGGGTGTCCATACTGAGGATTTTTAATAGGATGGGGTGTCTGTACTGAGGATTCTGTACAGGGAAGGGAGATTAAGGAATATTAAGTCAGTCTGCCATGGTTTGTGCTGGGGAGGGGTCTGTGCTGAGGGAGTTGGTTTGTCCTGAGGGAGTCTGTAATGAGGGGGTTAGTTTGTCCTGAGGGGGTTTGTGCGGGGGAGCGGTTTGTACTGGGTGTGTTTGTGTGTCTTGGGGAAGTCCGTCTGTAGTCAGGAGTAGGCTCAAGTTTTAGTTAACAGCCAAAAACTGATTCTTGACTAAACACATAAAGAATGTTAAATCATCCAACTGTGCACACAAAAACAGGTGCCGCAGATATACATGCCTTTTTACCACCTCAGTCAGAGGTAAGGGCACTGTGGATTCCATGACATGGGAAATAGCAGCAAGTTTGCTGGCCCCAGGCTAATCATCATAAGGAAAGGGGTTGTGAGCAAGTTAAATTTAATCCGCCCATGATCTTGCATTACCTTACTGGTGCCGCTCCGGTCCAGGTACTACTGTACATATCCAGGGAGAAAAAGCTTCTGTGCATCAAGGAATAACTGTGGAATGCATGAAGCCTTCCAGCAGCCATGGTGCTACTAACGGGAAAAGAAAAAAGGCAATAACAAAATGAAGGATTGCAGAAAAATCAGCTGTATAAGACTTGACATGCCCATTGGTAAATAGAAACAAAAAAAGCTTTAGAAAGAAAGGCTTAAAGTGGAAAAAGTAAGTCCCGCTAAATCACGGAAGGACTGCCCCTTTTCTGGGTATAGTTATGTGACAAATTAAAAAGAAGTGCCTGTACTGTTTAAAATCCAGTAATACACTGTTTCACATTGCTCAGTTGCTCTCTATTTTGTGGCAATGTGCCAGAAATCAGAGCCACCAAAGACCGATCTGCTAATAGCCTATAGATTTACTGCTGCTTAGGGGTTCTAGGCTTCAGCACAATGGCAGCCTCCAGTAAGAAGAAACAGGAGCACTGCTGGAGGCAATTTACAGCACACACTAATTTTGGTAGCATAATTATTAATGTGGAATGAATGTTCCTTGCTAAAGAACATTGTTATTTTTAAGTAGATACAAGTAAAGTTCCACTTTAAGATTTGAAAACCGGATCCTCATCTAGGGAGCAACAGATGGACAGCAACAACTTATTACATTACATTATAGTTCTAAAGAGAAGAACAAAAAAAATTGCATGGCCTGCATTAGTCTCAAGTTCATGGGGGTGGGCTACTAAGGCTATAACGAAGGCAGAAGCATGGTATGATGACTAACTTGGTGTTCGGAAAGAACTTTATGGCAACACGCAGAGCTAATTGCCACATTTTTTTCCTTAATTTTGACATCTGTGTCCTGGGTACAGTGATAAACTGCAGCAGCTGAATGTATATTCTTTAGAATAAATCCTCCTTCTCCCAGACAACCATCATCTACTGCAAACCCCTTTAATTTTAAATTGTCCCTCATTTTGGGTGGGATTTATTTTGACTCCCTTTTGTTTCTCTTGGATGGGAAGTGAGAGGAAATATCCTTACTGGGGACACAGGCAAAAACAAAAAAAATGATTCCTTCTCCACTTTATCCAAAAACACGTGCTGGCTGGAGTTCCACTTTAATTATCTTATTTGAAAATTGTATTTCTTCACCCGATCCCCTACTTTCACTAATTTATACTGATAGGCCTGTCTATTGCACGTCAATGACAACTCGCCAAAGGGAAATTAAGCCTTAGATCCTGTCCTAATTACAAAGACAATAAAAAAAAGTAAGGCCAACTATTTTTCTAGTGCAGACATAGCATGTTCCAGACTTAACTTTGCTATTTAATTAAAACCTCCCGGCTGTGAAGGAGAGACAAAAAAATAGATGGAAAAAAACACAATCCAGTTAAAAGCAAATGAATTTACTGCTCTACAGTACGTTCAGATCAATGTGACTTTGGCAAGTCACCCTACATAGTTTCAAAGGCAGGAGCAAAAATACGAAATGTCTGAATGTCATTTCAGTCTGCAGATCTCTTGGAGATATGGTCTACGAATGGTAGGGCGTTTATGCTGAGTCTCGTTGACAAAAGCCGTACAAAAATCTGGAGACAGCACAGTGTTGACGCTGTCGTCTGCTGCGCTGGCAAATTGTGTGATGGTGTTGGATGCGTAGTCACAATACATTTTGGTTAATTTAGTTATTAGGAAAACCCCTCCTAGCATAATGGGATGGCAAGGGGAATGTGTAATGGCATCAGGGATGAGCCAAATTGCCCTGGGTTCAGTTAGAGGGTTCAGTGAACTTCAAAGAAGCTCGGATGAAGAACACAAACCCCATGGAAATGATTGGGAGCCAATCTGTCAAACACAAAATGCCCATTTTTCTAGGTTAATAGCCAGGGAGTATCAAAACATAGCATTGGGGGGGGCAGGGGGTAGGCACTGCCCTGGGAAACATGTATCCCAAACAATGTAATTTGGCCAGGAACAGTGATTTTCTACGCCTCGGTTCACACTATGAACCACATGTGAATCGCACTGCATTCCTGTTCAATTCACATGCGGTTCAATGCAGAGAAATTTAGGCCCAATCATTTTGAATTGGCTCAAATCATACCGCATCGCACCAAAGTCATGTAGGCAGAAATGGTGTAACCACACTGCAACCGCATCACATGGTTGTTTTTAGAGGTGTAGTTTGTTTCGCACACATATTTGAACACATTTTTCATTATTCGGAGATTCAGATATATCCGAATACCTGAATTACAGTATAAACAAAGTTTACCGAAAGCTCTGAATAAGTAAATGAATTTCGAATTGCAATTCAAATTGAATTTTACATCGAATTCCAGTCCAATTTGAACTGTAAACAAGTTTCTGAAATGAAATACTGTGTGTGTGTTATTAGAGTACCATTTCAAAATAATGCTGTTTTAGTTAAGCCAAAGGTGATTTAAAGCAGAACTCCGGGTTTGGAAAAAAATCCCCCATTAGTCCACCCCCTTACACTAAACTGTTATTACATTTGTGAAATTTCTTGCCTTTGAAGAGATATGTCCAATTTAATTTACAGGAAGTCAGCTCTGTGATTCAAAAGATGCACCATGTATTTTGCCAGGCGGGAGCTGTTAGAAGAGTGATTACATCATATCCCCTCCTCTCGCGTTAAACTACATTTCTCATCATGCATTCCACATTTCAATAAATGTGGAATTATACTAGGCCTGTACATATAAATGTTAAAAAGCCCACTTCAACATAAATCACACCCCTCATTCTGCAGCCAGGCCCACTAACCAGTGACAAACAGCATGTCTTCTCTCCTCTCCAGCCACAAGTAGATAAAAATATTGCTCTTACTTTATGCAATCATTACTGAACTGTACACACATGCCAATAATTATATAATATATATATATATAAAACCCCAAGGTTCTGTTCTTGGACCTCTCTTATTTTCAATATACACCTCTTCCCTGGGCCAGCTGGGCTTTCAATATTATTTCTACGCTGACGATACCCAAATCTACCTCTCCACCCCCCAACTCACTCCATCAGTCTCCTCACGCATCATTAACTTATTAACATACATATCTGCCTGGATGTCGCAGCACTTCCTCAATCTCAACTTGTCCAAAACCAAACTCCTAATATTTCCTCCCCCACGTGCCGTTTCCCCTGACTTCTCTGTCAAGAGCAATGGTACAACCATCCACTTATCCCCACATGTCAGGGTGCTTGGTGTTATCCTGGATTCTGAACTCTCCTTTTGGCACCACATCCAATCACTTTCTAAGGCTTGCCGCCTCAATCATTGCAACATCTCTAAAATACGTCCTTTTCTAACCAATGAAACCCCAAAGCTTCTGATCCACTCCGTGGTCATCTCTCGCCTCGACTACTGCAACTCCCTCCTCATTGCCATACCTTTAAATAGACTATCCCCCCTTCAGTCCATCATGAATGCCAGACTCATCCACCTTACAAACCGTTCAGTGTCTGCCACCCCTCTCTGTCAATCCCTCCACTGGCTGCCACTCACCCAACAAATTAAATTCAAAATACTAAAAATGAGCTACATCCACAACTCTGCTCCCAGCTGCATCACCAGCTGTTACGATCCTGGTGGTGGAGTCTGTCTTAGCAGGGAACTACCACCCTTACACACCTGATTCGGGGACCCCTGGTAGTGTAGACAGGAAGTCCCAGAGTGCGGGATGGCACGAGGGCTGAGTGGTCACTGGTGGTGATGTGAGGCTCCAGAAGGTCGGGCAGACAGAAGAGTGGTCGTGCAGGCTGGGTCGACAACTGGCGGATCAGAGAGGCACAGAAGGGGCAGGCAGAAGAATAGTCAAAGTCCAAGCAGAGTTTGTTCACAGGCTGGCAGCAAGGTAAAGAAGGGTCAGACAAGCGGATGGTCGTGGATAGCCGGGGTCGGTGCAGGCAGATAGGTAGCAGGTCAGGGCAAGCCGGGTCAGTACACAGGAACAGGAACAACACAGGAAGCAGGTTTCAGGTAGGAGAGCTGAAGCTCACAGGTACACAGACGCTGTAGAACGGACAGCACCTGCTGGCAGGTGCAGGGAGCTTAAATAGGGCCGTTTGGTGAATGGCAACACTCGGCAAAAAGGTCCAGAGCATGGCCTGACTTCACCAGGCCAATCTTTTCCTAACACCAGCCTAGTCTCAAAATACCAACCTAATCGTCCTCTTCGCTCCTCCCAAGACCTCCTGCTCTCCAGCTCCCTCATCACCACCTCTCATACTAGTCTCCAAGACTTCTCCCGAGCCTCTCCCACCCTCTGGAACTCCCTACCCCAATCTGTCAGACTGTCCCCAAATCTATCCACCTTCAGACGATCCCTGAAAACTTTTCTTTTTAGGGAAGCCTATCCTACCACCTCCTAACAAATACACTTCTTCTTTTCTCAATCAGCTCACCCCCCACAGTTATTGCCCTTTTGTATCATTTAACCCTTCCTCATAGGTTGTAAGCTCTAACGAGCAGGGCCCTCTGATTCCTCCTGTATTGAATTGTATTGTAATTGTACTGTCTGCCCTAATATTGTAAAGTGCTGCGCAAACTGTCGGCGCTATATAAATCCTGTATAATAATAATAATAATTCTACACATTGTACTCTGCTATAATTCACTAGAAATATTCCTCCTCCCGCTGCAGATTTGAGATCTTTATAACCACAATCAGTGCTGGTAGGGTGTATGAGAACATCTTTAGACGTACTACAGACAGAGCCGAAGCGTGAAGATTTAGCATCAGCATGTGGCACAAGTAAATGTCAGCATGAGAAAAAAACAAAAAGTGCAGCGCTAACTTACTAATCAATAACACAATAATGGTGGAACCCTCTAATGTATGGAAATCTCAATAAACTTCAATAACAATTCGTTCTCATCTTTGGAAGACATATGTGCGTTTTCATCAGAGCACATATGTGCGTTTTCATCGAAGCACATATGTGCATTTATACCACCAGAGCACATATGCGCGTTTGTGTCACCAGAGCACATATGTGCGTTTATACCACCAGAGCACATATGTACAGAGTGGGGATCAATACAACACACCAGCCGGGGACCCGGGCGGTGACAGGTCTTGTATCTTGTGTATGAATTCCTGATCGCCGTAATGTTCCCACCCCTTAGACCGGCATTGGACCAGTGTGCTGTCAATCACTATGCCAGTCTAAGGGGCGGAAACATTACAGCGATCAGGAATTCATACACAAGATACAAGATCTGTCACCGCCCGGGGATTCCCCACTCTGTCCCCGGCCAGTGTGTTGTTATGATCCTGCCCTGCAGTAAGAGATAGCCGGCGGGTGGCGGCGGCGGAGGAGGGGGGTGGTGCTGGCAGGGAGGAGGAATAAGGAGTAAACCACCTCAATGGGCGGTACAGATCAGGAGTTGGGAGAGCCCCTCTGTCCACTGAATCACGGAAGTTCATCCCTGCGCCTGCTTCTAGAGAACTAAACGTGGGCATGCCAGACTTCTGCCTGGCAGTGCAGGACGGAGAATGGCCAGCGGTCTTGCAAACAGGAAATCACTGGGGAATAACGTTTTTTCAGAATGTTCAGCAGGCTACTACAGAGAAACTACAGAGCTCAGCAGAAAATGGATGGCATAGTTGGTGAAGGTGGGGGATCAGCAACAAGAACATGGAAAAAAAGTTATTTTCCCCGGAGTTCTGCTTTAAAGAGTCATTGTAATAATATGATGAAGATTTTTCTTTTGTTCACTTTGCCACATTCAAATCGATAAAAAAAAAAAAATCGAAAGTTTTTGATTTAGCCGATTCAAAATGTATCGAATCAAACGTTTCAAAACAAAAAAAATCAGTAAAATTCAAAAAAGACATAAAACGGATTCCGAATATGAATTCTGAATACGAATTGAACAAATCAACCAAATTTAACTAAACGAAATAACTCGATTACTGAATAGAAACAAAACAATTTTTTTTGTTATGCACATGTCTAGTAATTTTGTAATCCGGTGCGGACCTGAGGTGAGGTTTAGATTGCACTGACACCCACTGCAGATCGCAAGGATAGTGCAATTTGAATGCAGTGCAGCAAACCCCACTGTCCATGCATTAGTGTGAACCTAGGATGAATGCTGAAGGAAAACATTAAAATTCCTTTAACCACTTCCCACCTTTAGGCCATTTATAAAGAGGCTAAGGTTGAAGTGGTTATACCGGGATCATGGTTAAGGCTGCAACCATGATCCTGGTATTGTTTTTTCAGCGGACGATCCCCTACAATGTAAACGTTATCCAAGTGGCTATAGAGCCAATTCATGCAATTGTCACATCCTACAGCATAAAGAAAAAAAAAAAGAGATCCCCTTAAAAATCCATGAATTTACGCCTGCAACCTGTCTGGCCAGAAAGGGGGTGGGGCGAGCATGCAGCCCCCTCATCCATGAACTATACCAAGCTGCATGCCCTCAAAGTGGGGGAATACCTTGCTAGGAAGGACCTCCCAAGGGGGCCCTCAAATACCACCTGCTATTCATTAACAAAAAAAAAAGTATTCTAGTGAACCGATCACCCCCCTGGAAGAGCCACTGATATTCATATAGCCGGATCTCCCACATTGAACAGAGGCTGTCAGACACAAGCACAGTTCCGTGCGCATTGACAATTGAGGCTCAGTCTAGGCTTTCTTTTTATGATTTATTGATTGAATAACTTGCAAAAGGAGAGGTCATTGGGTCACAGGATACTCTAAAAGATAGCAGAAATCTCAGGAGGACAGCTTCCCACTAATATTCTCTAAACAGCCTTTCCTAGATCTTACCAGGGATGGCCAGTATTTCCAGGACTCAAAAAATGAGTTTACTACCACTTTAAAGAGTAACTCTGCTTTTGTTGAGAAAAAAAGAAAAACAATCCCCTCTGGGTGATCAATGCATATTGCAAGGACTTTAAAAAATATTGTAGCAGATTCCTACCTGTGTCTGCTCTATAGCAATAATGGTTTGTTTCCATGTCCCTTGCAGAATGATTCTGAATGGGGGTATCTGGGTCATTATTAACCACTTCAATACCATGCACTTAGAACACTTCCTGCCCAGACCAATTTTCAGCTTTCAGTGCTGTTGCGATTTGAATGAGAATTGCGCGGTCGTGCGACGCTGTACCCTAACAGAGTTTTTATCATTTTGTTCCCACAAATAGAGCTTTCTTTTGGTGGTATTTGATCACACCTGCGGTTTTTATTTTTTGCGCTATAAAAAAAAAGACCGAAAATTTTGAAAAAAAACAAAATTTTTCTTTGTTTCTGTCACATAAATTTGTATAAAGTACATTTTCTCCTTCACTGACGGGCACTAATGTGGCTACACTGATGGGCACTGATGAGGCTACACTGATGGGCACTGATGAGGGAGTACAGATTGGCACTGATGAGGTGGCACTGATAAGGTTGCACTGATGATGGGGCACATATGCAGCACTGATGGGCGGCACTGACAAGCAACACTGACGGGCACTGATACGTGGCACTGATGGACACTCATAGGCAGCACTGATAAGTGGCACTGGGCACTGATAGGTGGCACTTTTAGGTGGCACAGGTGGGCACTGATATGTGTCACAGGTGGGCACAGGTGGGCACTTATAGGTGGCAGTGGTGGGCACTGGTGCAACAAGCACTGTTAGGGATGGCACTGGCAGGCATCATACATGGGCACAGTGCCATCCCTACAGTGCATAATATTGCCCTTACCTGGTGGTCTAGTGGGGGCTCCCTGGTGGTCCTGGGCGGCCTCTGTGATCCTTCCCTGGTGGTCCTGGACGGCCTCCTTGCGATGTCCGGGGGGGGGGCTCCCTGGTGGTCCTGATTCGGCTCCCTGGTGGTCCAGTGGGGGTGATCCTGAGGGTGGCTGCACTGATAAACGTTCAGCGCAGCCCCCCCCCCCCCCGTCAGGAGAGCAGCCGATCTGCAGACCTGAGCAGAGAAAAAGCCGATAAACGGCTCTTCCTATTTACACTGTGATCAGCCGTGATTGGTCACGGCTGATCACATGGTAAAAGGCTTCGGATCGAAACCTTTTACCTCGGTCGGTAATGCGGTGGGTCAGACTGACCCACGGCACCACCGATCGCTGCGTTGCGCACCCCCAGAGGCGCGCGACCGCGGATTATCCTGAGGACGTCAATAGACGTCCAGTCAGGATAATGAGCCACCCGCCCGGACGTCATTTGTCTATGCGCCGGGCGGGAAGTGATTAATCACATGATGCACTCCCAGTGTTCTGATGAGAAAAGTTGCAGTGTCTGTATCCCTTTAGAAGTATTTAACCCTTGAGGAGTATCACATAAACATGAATACTTCTATTGCAGGGGGTGCCTAAAATCTGACCTGCATCTTAGTGAAGACTAATGGGGAAAATCAGTGAGCCAATCACATAAGAAGGAAATTACATTTTGGGCTGTTCTGTACA
>BLSH010225829.1:209062-225146 GCA_018402905.1 Glandirana rugosa
GGGGGGGGTGGCGTCTCTCTGCGTCACTACGGTGGTACCTGACTATAGATACGACTAATACGACGATGTGACTCACTCACAAAAATAAGGTAAAAACAGTTATTTGATAAATATTATGACGTGAATCTCCGCGGAGGAAAACAAAAAGAGAAAATCAACATACTCCAGACCAAGTCATGGCAGTCCCTACCACTTCACTAAGTCTCTGAGGTGGGGGTGGTGGTACATGAGATAATCCAGGACAAGGCAGCCAATCCTGAGAAGCTGAACCAGACCTCATACAACTAAAAGAGAAAAACAAAAGGAGGCGCCTCTAAGTGCAGTATTATAAATAGTTTATTGACAAAAATGGAATAAAAACACTCACTCAGTGTAGCAGCATAATCAGCATAGATATCAGTCCATGGTGGCATCACTGCGTCTCTCTGCGGTGGGGGGGGGCGTCTCCAGGTGCAGTAGGCAAGTGGGTCGTCCAGGGAAGATGGTAAGCAGCCGGCTGTAGACCCAGGACGAGGCTTGGAACGCAGGGAAGGCCCCTGCGCCCCATCTCCTGCATTCCAAGCCTCGTCCTGGGTCTACAGCCGGCTGCTTACCATCTTCCCTGGACGACCCACTTGCCTACTGCACCTGGAGACGCTCCCCCCCCCCACCGCAGAGAGTTGCAGTGACGCCACCATGGACTGATATCTATGCTGATTATGCTGCTACACTGAGTGAGTGTTTTTATTCCATTTTTGTCAATAAACTATTTGGAATACTGCACTTAGAGGCGCCTCCTTTTGTTTTTCTGTTACCGCAATCTCCCTGGCACACACGATCGGTGTGTGACAGGGAGAACCGCGGTAACAGCTTGTTACTGCGATTTGTTTACATCACATAACCGGCTGTGATTGACACAGCCGGTCACATGGTAAAGAGCCAATTCTATTGGCTCTTTACACTGATCGGAGCTGGGCTTTGTCCGAGGGACAAGCCTCAGCCCCAATCTCCACGCTGCACGCCCCCGGGGGCGCGCATGAGCAGGTGCACGTGGAGATTGGTAGTGACCAGCTGTGGATGGACACAGCCGGTCATGTGGTAAAGACCCTTTTTTATTGGCTCTTTACCCCGATCGAGGGGGGACACGACCCCCCCTGCACACAATCTCTCCGTGATCGCCGCTCTGCGGGCCACATCATATGACGTCGGCATGGATCGACAAACGGTTCCTGCCAACATCATTTTAACATGACTCGGTAAGGAACAGGTTAAATTTCTGATCACTGTATAAGTGTCACTGGTCCCAAAAAAGTGTCAAAAAGCGGCACTAAACCAGCATGTCGTGGCGGACCCAGTGTATGGTAAGCAGCGTCTCACCCAATCGATGTGGACTCCGCCGTAATGTCACTTCCGGTATTACGTGTTACGTGACTTCGGGTTGCTGTACAATCCCTGGACGAAGTCGTAATGACGAAACGCGCCAGACCATGGCTGTACGGCAAGCGGAAGTGACGTAACACGTAATACTGGAAGTGACGTTTCGGCGGAGTCAACATTGGTCGGGTGAGACACTGCTTACCATACGTTGGATCCGCCGTAACAGCGATATGCCAGTTTAATGCCGCTTTGCTATATGCGATTTTTAACTGTGCATAATGTGAGTGCAATATTTATAGGCTTTTAATTTTGTTTTTAATAAACTTATGCTAAACGGTATTGCACTATTGGAGTTTTTTGTTTCACATATATGGAATGTTTATGAGTAACCCTTGAAGACTGGAGATCAGTGCTGAATGCCATTTAACCCTTGAGGGGCTCAATGCCTGATTTTCCGAGCATGAAAATGTGAGGCAATCTTTTTTGGTGAGTTGATACCCTATGGGGGGAGTGGTGTCACATTCTTCACGTGGTGTGGTGGGGAGATTTACAGCAAGACTAATTCATCATGGATCCCTCTATTATAGTGGTTGTAAAGCCGCCACCAGCCCCCCCCCCCCCCAAAAAAAAAAAAACCCCTGCAAAGCAAAAGCATAAAGAGCTAGTATGCAGCGCATACTAGCTCATTATGAAACACTTACCTCGGAACGAAGCTGTTGCAGCAGTCTCGGAACACCGATGGGGCCAGCGACATCAGTCTTCCGGGTCTGCGGCTTCGTCCAATCACAGCGCGGGCTCCTGTGCTGTGATTGGCAGAGCCGCGCTGACGTCACTCCCGCACGGGAGCCGTCATTTACGGCACGAATACAGAAGAAAAGGCACCCTGGGCTACCTGGGTACCAATTCTTCAGTGCGCATGTGCCGATAACGTTGGCACATGCAGATACAGGGGATATTTCTAAACCGTACAGGTTTAGGAGATATTTCCTGGACCTACAGGTAAGCCTTATTGTAGGCTTACCGGTAGTTTAAAGTGGTTGTCATGACTTGACAACCACTTTAAACACAATTATGTCCTGTTAGTTTTAGGACTTATTATCACTTTTATAAACTTATTGTTCACTGGGTGATATCATATCATCATTAAGTTATTTTGCATGTGTTTAATAGTTTGTTATAGTGCCACTATTTATCGAGAAACCTTAAAGGCCTGGTCACACCAGAATGCGCTTAGGGAAACCCTCATCCATGTGCGTTTTCTGCATTGCATTAAAAACCCACTGGGTGTGTGATCTGCTGTTAGTGTCAATTTAATCCTAGCACCCCAAATGCAGTGTGTTTGCCTGCAACAGATCACGTAGTATGGTTACAGCAGTGGCGGCTGGTGTATAAGCCTCCCCGCCGGCTAAAAAGAGAAAAAAAAAAAGTCAGCCCGGCCCCCCTGCAGGTGGTGCCGGTACATTGACTTTCTTTTTTTTTTTTGGCTCCTTGGCTGTAGTGAGCCTATTGGTCAGCCACTAAGGTCTATGTGTGTGCACTGAGCAGGCACACACACACAGTCTGATTGGCTGCCCTGAGCCTGCGGCTCAGTGTGATTGGATGCAGTGGCCCGGGGCAGGTCACTGTGGCGGCGGACGTGACTCCCACAGAGACCCTGACCAGTGACCGACCGACTGATGGGGACACAGCCGCTCTTCGCATGCCGATCTCTGCAGACTCACAGCCCGCTTCTCCACATGCCGAACTCTGCAACGCTCCTGTCTGCCTGCCTATTAGATGGGGTAAGTGCAGGGGTCATCTCTGCAAAAGTGCCCCCACCTGTGTCACTGGCTGCAAAAGTGCCCCCACCTGTGATATTGGCTGCAATTTACCCCCACCTGTGATACTGGCTGCAATTTACCCCACCTGTGATGCTGGGGCTGTATACTGTATCTTGTGATGCTGAGCCGTATACTGTGTCCTGTGATGCTGAGCTGTATACCGTGTCCTGTGATGCTGAGCTGTATACCGTGTCCTGTGATGCTGAGCTGTATACTGTGTCCTGTGATGCTCCTGACACAATATGTGGAATACAGGGGACGGAGTAGGTGGATTCTATAAGGGGTGGGGCTTATTAGAAGTAGGAGTGGTCAAAAAGGAAGGGTGGGGGCCGGCGCCCCCCATCCTAAAACTTCACCAGCTGCCACTGGGTTACAGTGTGTTTTTTAAAGTAGTACATGCACTGCTATTGGTGTGATCTAGTGCGTTTTCAGCCCATTCAGATGAATAGGCTGAAAATCGCATTGCACAGGAACGTGGAGCACGTTCCTGTGCCAATCTGGTGTGAACAGGAGCTAAAGTAGAACTAAACCCAAAACCAACAATGTAATGTAGTATGTTGCAGCTTACCAATCATTAGACGTGGTGGCTGCATTATTTTTTCTTTTTTTCTTTTTTCTTTTCACCTGGTGATCTGGCCAGTAACACTCCCCTGTATTAGAGCACCTTCACTCTGGGTAAGGAATCAACAGATACATTTGGACAACAGCATTGTTAATCTGGAGAATGTGGTGTTTGTTTTACTAGCAGATTAAACCACTTCACCCCTGGAAGGAGTTCCCACTGTAGGACCAGAGCACTTTTTGCGATTATGCACTGCGTCAATTTAACTGGCAATTGTGCGGTCGTGCGACGTACCCAAACAAAATACTTTTTTTCCCCACAAATAGAGCTTTCTTTTGGTGGTATTTGATCCCCTCTGCGTCATTTCTGATCACCGCTATAAACAAAAAAAGAGCAACAATTTTGCAAAATAAACAATATTTCTTGCTTCTTCTTACTTACTAAAATACAAATCCAAAAAAATATATAAAAAGATAAATGTATTCATCGGCCGCGTTTACAAACCATGATAATTAATTTCTGGCGTTTTTTACATTTTTTTTAAAATTTTACTAGTAATGGCGTTGAGCTGTGATTTTTATCGGCACTTTAATATTGGGGCGGACATGTCGGACATTTTTGACACTTTTTTGGGACCAATGACATTTATACAGCGATCAGAAATTTAAATATCCACCGATTACTGTATAAATGTCATTGGCAGTGAAGGGGTTAACCTGCAGGGGGCGATCTAGGGGTTAACTGTGTTCCCTAGGCGTGTTATAACTGTGAGGGGGCTAGGCTGCCAGGGGCATAAGAGATCTAACGGATCCGAGTGACAGGGATAAGTGACAGGGATAAGTAGATC
The DNA here is from genome assembly GCA_018402905.1 of Glandirana rugosa. Lineage (NCBI taxonomy): Eukaryota > Metazoa > Chordata > Amphibia > Anura > Ranidae > Glandirana > Glandirana rugosa. The sequence goes on from BLSH010225829.1 coordinate 213,648, forward strand.
TCTTACATGCCGCCTGACAGAACTGGGAACCACCGTGTTTACATCAGTGGTTCCCCGTTCTTTCCCACTGGCAGGTCATCGCGGCTTGTCGGCAGACATCCTCCAGAGTGCGGCGGGCAGGAGAGCGTTAAGTGCGCACGTGCGAATCGCCGTATATAAGAGACAGCGCCACATTGCCGCAGTAAAAATGTAGTAGCCGGTCAGGAACCGGTTAAATACAATAACAAATTAAAGACAAACTCTAGCTAACTCAGCTTGCTCTCTTGGAAAAACAACAGACTTAATGGTAGGATCACTAAGTGAAAATAAAGAAAAAAAAAGGGTTGGCTTTCGGGTTTAAAACTGCTTTAACCCCTTTAGAAGACAGCTACAGCCAGGGGAGTACCTAGAGCCCTTGGCAATGGGTGGATCCTATATCTGGTAGTATTTGATCCCCTGCTGATTGATCCCTGCTGATTTTTTACGCTTGCCCACTGACAAAGAAATGATCAGTCAATAATTTTAATGGTAGGTATATTTTAGCAGTGAGAGACATAATAACTACAAAAAATATCCAGAAAATAGCATTTAAAAAATGTTAAAAACTGATTTATAATTTAATGAGTGAAATAGGTATTTGACCCCTAAGCAAAACATGACTTAGTACTTTGTGGCAAAACTCTTGTTGGCAATCAGAGGTCAGATGTATCCTGTAGTTGACCACCAGGTTTGCACACATCTCAGGAGGGATTTTGCCCCACTCTGCTTTTCAGAATCCTCTCCAAGTCATTAATGTTTTGAGGCTGACATTTGGTAACGCAAACCTTCAGCTCCCTCCACATATTTTTTATGGGATTAAGGTCTGGAGACTGGCTAGGCCACGCAGGACCTTAATGTGCTTTTTCTTAAGCCACTTGGTTGCCTTGGCCCTATGTTTTGGGTCATTGTCATGCTGAAATGCCCACCAACAACCCATTTTCAATGCCCTAGTTGAGGGAAGGAGGTTTTCACCCAAGATTTGATGGTACATGACCCCATCCAATGTTCCTTTGATACAATCAAGTTGTCCTGTCCCCTTAGAGGAAAAACGCCCCAAAAGTGTAATGTTTCCACCTCCATGTTTGATGGTAGGATTGGTGTTCTTGGGGTCATAGGCAGTGTTCCTCCTCCTCTAAACACAGCGAGTTGAGTTGATGTCAAAGAGCTTGATTTTGGTCTCATCTGACCACAACAATTTCACCCAGTTCTCTGAATCATTCCGATGTTCATTAGCAAACTTCAGATGTATCTGCACATGTGTTGTTATGACCAGGGGGACCTTGCGGGTGCTGCAGGATTTTAGTCCTTCACGGCATAGTGTGTTACCAATTGTTTTCTTGGTGACTATGGTCCCAGCTGCCTTGAGATCATTGACAAGATTCCCCCGTGTAGTTCTGGACTGATTCATCACTGTTTTCATGATCATTGAAACTCCACGAGGTGAGATCTTGCATGGAGCCCCAGACTGAGGGAGATTGACAGTTATTTTGTGCTTCTTCCATTTGCAAATAATGAAAGAAAAATGTGTTTTTTTTTTTTAATTTTTGGTCTTTTTTCGTTTGTTTAGCAAAAATAAAAAAAACAGTGGTAAATTACATACCACCAAAAAGAAGCTCTATCTGGTTTAAAAAAAAAAGATAAAAATTTCATACAGTGTTGCACGACCGCACAATTGTCATTCAACGTGCGATAGCTAGCACTGAAAGCTGAAAATTTGCCTGGGCAGGAAGGGGATGAAGGCGCCCAGTATTGAAATGGTTAAACGGTATCTTAATCCCAAAGCAAAAATACAATATAATTCAGCTTACCCATCCTTAGATGTGGTGGCTGCATTAATGTTCTTTTGTAGGTTTTTTCCTTTATTTTCACCTGGTGATCCGGCCAGTAGGTCTGTTATTTCTCTACTTCTTTTAATCACTTCCCGCCCGGCGTATAGACAAATGACGTCCGGGCGGGGGGTTCATTATCCTGACTGGACGTCTATTGACGTCCTCAGGATAATCCGCGATCGCGCGCCCCTGGGGGCGCGCATCGCGGCGATCGGTGGTGCCGTGGGTCAGGCTGACCCACCGCATTACCGACCGAGGTAAAAGGCTTCGATCGAAGCCTTTTACCATGTGATCAGCCGTGACCAATCACGGCTGATCAGTGTAAATAGGAAGAGCCGTTGATCGGCTTTTCCTCTGCTCAGGTCAGCAGACCTGAGCAGCGGAGAGCCGATCGGCTGCTCTCCTGACAAGGGGGGGCTGCGCTGAACATTTATCAGCACAGCCACCCTCAGGATCACCCCACTGGACCACCAGGGAGCCGGATCAAGACCATCTGGGAGCCCCCCCCCCACCGGATATCACACACAGGCCGCCCAGGACCACCAGGGAAGGAAATCAGAGGCCGCCCAGGACCACCAGGGAGCCCCCACTAGACCACCAGGTAAGGGCATTATTGTGCACTGTAGGGATGGCACTGTGCCCATGTATGATGCCTGCCAGTGCCATCCCTAACAGTGCTTGTTGCACCTGTGCCCACCACTGCCACCTATAAGTGTCCACCTGTGCCCACCTGTGACACCTATCAGTGCCCACCTGTGTCACCTATCAGTGCCCACCTGTGCCATCTAAAAGTGCCCAACTGTGCCACCTAAAAGTGCCCACCTGTGCCACCTAAAAGTGCCACCTATCAGTGCCCATCAGTGCCCAGTGCCACTTATCAGTGCCGCCTAGGAGTGTCCATCAGTGCCACGTATCAGTGCCCGTCAGTGTTGCTTGTCAGTGCCGCCCATCAGTGCTGTATATGTGCCCCATCATCAATGCAACCTTATCAGTGCCACCTCATCAGTGCCCGTCAGTGTAGCCTCATCAGTGCCCATCAGTGTAGCCACATCAGTGCCCGTCAGTGAAGGAGAAAATTTACTTTATACAAACTTTTGTGACAGAAACAAAGAAAAATGGGGTTTTTTTTCAAAATTTTCGGTCTTTTTTTTTTCTATAGCGCAAAAAATAAAAACCGCAGGGGTGATCAAATACCACCAAAAGAAAGCTCTATTTGTGGGAACAAAATGATAAAAACTTTGTTTGGGTACAAAATCGCACGACCGCGCAATTCTCATTCAAATCGCAACAGCACTGAAAGCTGAAAATTGGTCTGGTAGGGAAGTGTTCTAAGTGCATGGTATTGAAGTGGTTAAAGTAAAACTTTAGTCAGAAAATGTAGTCCTAATCACTTCATGCTGGCCCATTTTGCAGATTACAAATAAGTGTCTATGCAGTTTAAAATCCAGTAATACACAGTCTCATCCTGCTCTGTACAGGCTCAGTTGTCCTACACTTTTTGCATTTTTTTGGCATTGTGCTGAAAATCAGACCCTCTAGAGGCTGATCTGCTGACCACCTAAAGATTTACTGCTGTTCAGGGGCTCTGGGCTTCAGCAAAAATGGCAATATACAGCACACACTCATTGTGGTAGCATAATTTTCTTAAATCAGACGTTTATTTAATGAGATAATACCAAGTACAAAGAGTAACAGAAGAATGAACAAGTACAAAAGCTGTTTCCATTCCATTATACCAATAAACATAGCTAAAGACAACTCACATTCCATGCAAATTTGGTACATTGTTAAACCACATTTCTATCCTGTAAAGTTACCTGTGACATCTCCCACTGAACCTCCGCTATCCAATTTTCAAAATGTATGGGGTTTTAATAACGGGCGTGTCGGATCCACAGGGGGCCAGCTCACCCATACCTCGCCTATGCATGTTCCCTGAAAGCTTCCAAACTCTACTCAGCTTGTGTGACATTGCAGTACCCACATCAGAACAAGCTTCCATGGGCATAGCCCAGGGATATTGAGCCATGGAGACCAGAGTTTCTCATATTTATTACGTCGTTCCCTGTCTTGATATATGTATCATTCCAAAAGGAGCATGTTTCCTATATGAGTCATCCATATTTTAGCCGATGGAGGGATTATAGAGTTAAGAGAATGACCCTTCTGGCCTGAAATAGGGCTCTGGAGACAGCCATTCTGGTTGTTTCCTCAGGTATCACTTCTTGGACTCCAAATAAACAATGAATAGGATCCAAAGGAATATTTACTTGGAAGACTCTATTAATTGTGGAGACAACCTTACTCCAATAGTGATGCAACTTAGGACAGAGGAGACGGATAAGGTCCCCTGACGCTCGTCTGCTTTTACCACAGAGCGGGTCAGAGATTCTACCCATTCTGTGAAGCTTCATCGGGGTATAATGTACTCTGAGTAAAATGTACAGTTGTGATACTTTCTGAGACATTAAGGGAGCATGTGTGAGCCAACTGAAAAGCCTCCTTCCACTGGCCGCCTGTAAATTTCCCCCATCTCTTTCCCACTGTGTTATCGGGGGAAGGAACAGGGGAGGGTCAGCCAACCTATCAGGGTGGTACTGTGGATAGCTAATGAAGTATATGAACATGCCACACCCTAGTGAGATGATGCATTAGAAATTAAGTAGAGGAATGGACTTTGAAGGCATGTAATAACATTTAAAAAAAGTATTATATTGGCCTACATACAACACACAACATTAATTGTGAGAGATAAAAACAGCAAATAACAATATTATGAATCTATTCAGATAAAATTGTGACATATACCAAAGCAGTACCCCGAGGAAGCCTGACGTCCTAAGACTCAGGCCTTAACGGGGGTCAGCTGCAAAATGCAACCAGCAGATAAGGTACCCCTACAAACATATACGGCGTGATGATAGTATGATAAATCCTTATATATACAGTATCTCACAAAAGTGAGTACACCCCTCACATTTTTGTAAATATTTATCCTATCTGAAGAAATGACACTTTGCTACAATGTAATATAGTGAGTGTACAGCGTGTATAACAGTGTAAATTTGTTGTCCCCTCAAAATAACTCAACACACAGCCATTAATGTCTAAACCGCTGGCAACAAAAGTGAGTACATCCCTAAGTAAAAATGTCCAAATTGGGCACAAAGTGTCAATATTTTGTGTGGCCATCATTATTTTCCAGCACTGCCTTAACTCTCTTGGGAATGGAGTTCACCAGATCTTCACTGGTTGCCACTGGAGTCCTCTTCCAGTCCTCCATGACGACATCATGGAGCTGGTGGATGTTAGAGACATTGCGCTCCTCCACCTTCTGTTTGAGAATGCCCCACAGATGGGTTTTGGTCTGGACACATGCTTGGCCAGTCCAACACCTTTACCCTCAGCTTCTTTAGCAAGGCAGTGGTCATCTTGGAGGTGTGTTTGGGGTCATTATCATGTTGACATACTGCCCTGCGGCCCAATCTCCGAAGGGAGGGGATCATACTCTACTTCAGTATGTCACAGTACATGTTGGCATTCATGGTTCCCTCAATGAATTGTAACTCCCCAGTGCTGGTAGCACTCATGCAGCCCCAGACCATGACACTCCCACCACCATGCTTGACTGTAGGCAAGACACACTTGTCTTTGTACTCCTCACGTGGTTGCCGCCACACATGCTTGACACCATCTGAACCAAATAAGTTTATCTTGGTCTCCTCAGACCACAGGACATGGTTCCAGTAATCCATGCCCTTAGTCTGCTTGTCTTCAGCAAACTGTTTGTGTGCTTTCTTGTGCATCATCTTTAGAAGAGGCTTCCTTCTGTGACAACAGCCATACAGACTAATTTGATGCAGTGTGCGGCGTATGGTCTGAGCACTGACAGGCTGACCCCACCTTCAACCTCTGCAGCAATGCTGGCACCACTCATGCATCTATTTCCCAAAAACAACCTCTGTATATGATGCTGAGCACGTGCACACAACTTCTTTGGTCGACCATGGCGAGGCCTGTAATGAGTGGAACCTGTCCTATTAAACCGCTGTATGGTCTTGGCTGCCGTGCTGCAGCTCATTTTCAGGGTCTTGGCAATCTTCTTATAGCCTAGGCCATTTTTAGGTAGAGCAATAATTCTTTTTTCTTTCTTTTTTCATATCCTCAGAGAGTTCTTTGCCATGAGGTGCCATGTTGAACTTCCAGTGATCAGTATGAGAGCGTGAGAGCGATAACACCAAAGCGATAACACACCTGCTCCTCATTCACACCTGAGACCTTGTAACGAGTCACATAACTCCAGTGAGGGAAAATGGCTAATTAGGCCCAATTTGGACATTTTCACTTGGGGTTGTACTCACTTTTGTTGCCAGCGGTTTAGACATTAATGCCTGTGTGTTGAGTTATTTTTAGGGGACAGCACATTTACACTGTTATACAAGCTGTACACTCACTACTTTACATTGTAACAAAGTGTCATTTCTTTAGTGTTGTCACATGAAAAGATATAATAAAATTTTTACAAAAATATGAGGGGTGTACTCACTTTTGTGAGATACTGTACTGAGCAGGAGAAAGGGGGTAGTGGTCAATCATACTGGAAGCCTTGGTAAGATGAGATAAACTGTGCAAAAGCTTGACTAGTTTCCCATTGTGCGATAGCACTTCTTCTGGAGCATACCAGGTAATTCTAACAGGGAAAAACATTTGTCAGTTTGAAAAAAAAAACACAATATACATCTAGGTACAGTGTTGTAATATATGTAACAAAGTGTAAATAACACTTACAACAATGGTAAAAATATGACAGCTAAGTGTGCTTTCACATGACCAGAGCAAAGAAGGGGCTCATCCACCCGAACCTGTCCAAAGGAGGAACCGGCACAACGGCGAGTCCAATAGCAAGGCAGATATGGGGGCCTATATAAGATATATCAAATGGATATTTTACATGGGGATTAACATATTAGAGAAGATTTGCCACAATTATGGTCAAAAAACTGTATAATATAATATACAGTAAGAGGTAGGATGGATAAACTTACTTGAGACAGAAAAGTAATTTTATAATAGGGCTGGTAAGATAATCTAATAAGGTGCCAGCAATAACACTGTGGCTATGTAAATGGTAGGTTCCATGTATGTCCAAGAGAGGTGTCTTGTGCATGAAAACTCTTCCTGGAGAAGGTGCAGGTACAAAAATCCCCACAGGTACGCTTCTGGCAGTGGGAAGCATTATTAAAAAGAGTACTCATGCGATTGGTGGGGAGGACTGTAGAAGGTGGCTCTGCAGTAAGGGGATCTGTAGGAGGGTCTTGGGAAGTTAGGACAGTATGCTTGGGACAACAGCCTACCTTCCCACCCTTATTCAGTTCCATTTCATTTGGTATGCAGTTGGAAACATGGTTCTTGAGGTTTAGTCATGGCAGCTGGCAGGGTACAAGGTCCTGCTATGGGTTTTTGAATATAAAAATATGTACATTTGTAGGGACCCACCCTGGGTACGGCTTCCATTATTATGGTTGGTGGTATTTGCGTATAGTGGTTTGTCTCTGAGTCAGCGTTTGTTGCGGCTGGAGGCCTACAATTTTTCATTGGTTACGCAGGAACAAGTAGTTGATCCCCACAAGGACCTTGTGATTCCAGTTTTTGAGAGAATGTACTGGATGATCATATGTTGCATATGTTGATATGTTTATAAGTTATATATAATTGGTTAGTAAAAGGCTGCTATGGCCATTGTACTCCATCTTGAGCCTCATGTGGTTATTCTTAAAAGGTTGCTGGAGCTGGATCTTTTATACCCTACTCAAGGCAAAACTTTTGTTTTTCATTTTTGATAGAGTAAGGGATATGGTGGTTGTGTGTAGCGGGATTATAACCACTCTAAATTTTTTGCCAGCTGTGTCCCATTGGGGAGATTTGCCTTCACTTCCTGTCCAGAGTCAACACAGGACATTCCTCTAAAGAGACGGAATCCCTTGTCACTAGAACAAGTGTCCCCATTAGGAAATTTGCCCTCTAGCCCTGTTCTGGTGAAAACCCAAAATTTTGGATTTTTGTAGATCTCTCCTTCAGTTAGGCCGCCAGGCAAACTTAGTATTGGTTCAATTGTAGTTAATGAAGAAGCAATTGTTTTTGTCTGCTTAGGGTTTCTGAAGCTGGTTGTTTGTTTTTTCCCACCTGCTTCTGGAAGAGAATTCCAGAATATAGGACAGGAAGAATCAGATACCGGGTATGAATATTTATCATGCTTCAGGCAATTCCTGGAGGGAGGCATCCAGGTGGTGACTGGGGAATTGATAAATGTTCAGGAGCAGAGTGTTTTCACCAGGGAGGGTTCTTGTAATCCAGCTCCAGCTCAAGGAGGGGGAGACCATAAACACACCAATTTTCACTTTTAAGACCCATTCACACAGCATAGTGGGAGTGCCCGATTTTATGTGCTTTCTTCCTGTGACATGCATAGGGCAGTTCATTGATTTTAATGGACTTCCCTACGTGTAGCAAATGCAGAAATGTAGCTCATGTGTCATTTTGTGTGCAAAGAATCAACATGACCCATGAATTACATTTCTGCATTTGCTACACGTAGGGAAGCCCATTAAAATCAATGACTACCCTATGCATATCACAGGAAGAAAGCACCTAAAAATCGGGCACTCCCACTACACTGTGTGAATGGGTCTTAAAAGTGAAAATTGGTGCGTTTTATGGTCAAATGACCATAAACGCACCAATGTTAAACATTTGTTTATCGTACATTTTTTGCACTTGACAAAATACACATTTGCTTCCACGTTTGAGGTGCACACATTCGGTTTTTCTCCGCCATCAGAATACAATTACTGCTGCCAGCTATAGCCGGCAGCAGCAATCACTCAAAAAAAATCCTCGGTAGGCTGGTTGTACTAAAGGCTATCAATAGATCGTCAACCAGCCTGCCCAAGACAGATCAAAATTTCATCCGATTCCTGCTGAACCAGACAAAATTCTATTCTCCTATGGCCGACTTTAGAGAGCACACCTGTGCACACTCCTTGCTTTGAGCCTTTGCTCTCATGGACAGCCCCAGGTCTCAGAATAATTATCAAGAACCAATCAATGTGGTTCCTGACTTGATCATCATGATAATCATGGTGATCACTGGAAATTTGTTTGCAAACAAACTTCTCCAGCATGCAGATGGTATTGTGCTCCTATCTCTAAGCCTATAATAAAAAAAACATGGGTAGGGTATTTATTAAAAAAAAAATAAAAATGAAAACTTTGTATGTTCCTAATGTCAAAATTATTTAGGTAGTGTAGACAAATTAGTTACGTTAACCGCTTGCCGACGGCTGATCGGCAAATGACGGCGACAAAGTGGCTCTGTAATGCGAATCGCCGTCATACGACGGCGGCCGCGATACAGAGCCACTGTGAGCGCGCGCGCGCTCACTGTGTTCGGGGGGGCCAGGGAGCGGGTGCGGTGGCTTCGATTGCCGCCGGCCACCCGCGATGCCCCCCCCCGGAGTGAAGGAGCGGAGGTCCGTGTAAGTAAACACGGACCTCCGCTCTGTGTGAGGGGGAAGGGCTGTGATCACAGCCTTCGTGTACGTGAAGGCTGTGACCACTTCCCTTCCCCAGCTAGGCAAGCCCCCATACAGTTAGAACACGCCCAGGGAACATAGTTAACCCTTAGAGCGCCCCCTGCAGGTTAACCCCTTCACTGCCAATGGCATTTACACAGTAATCAGTGCATTTTTATAGCACTGATCGCTGTATAAATGCCAATGGTCCCAAAAAAGTGTCAAAACGTTCCGACATGTCCGCCCCAATATTGCAGTACCGCTAAAAATCGCAGATCGCCGCCATTATTAGTAAAAAATAAAAAAAAATAAAAACCCCAAAAATGAATTCTCATCATCCGTAAACGCGACCACTTTTGCGCAAACCAATCAATAAATGCAGATTGCGATTTTTTTTTTTATCGCAAATATGAGGAAGAATATAAATCGGCCAAAAACGGTGAAAAAAATGTTTTTTTATATTTTTTTTTGGATTTGTATGTTAGCAAAAAGTAAGAAATTTGGTTTTTTTTGCAAAATTGTCGCTCTTCTTTTGTTTATAGCGGCGATCAGAAATGACGTGATCAAATACCACCAAAAGAAAGCTCTATTTGTGGGGAAAAAAGGACGCAAATTTTGTTTGGGTACAACGCCGCACGACCGCGCAATTGTCAGTTAAAGCGACGCAGCGCCGAATCGCAAAAAGGGCTCCGGTCCTAAAGCTGGAAATCCTTCCGGGGCTGAAGTGGTTAACAAATGCATACTAAAGCTGCACCATTTGGTCTGTCCATTTAGACTACAGTGCCACAGCTCTGCTCATGAATGGATTAAAAATGCCTAATCTTTAGTGGTGTATAAATCAAAGCAAACCTGTTTAAAATTCCAGCTAAATATGGACATCTCCTTTAAATGAGTTTTAAATTGCATGCAGAGTTAAAGCTTTGTTTTGTAGAAATCTGGATACATATGCTTCCAACCTGCTCAGATAGGTAAACATCTAACAGACATGTTCGGTGTCACAGCTTACTGCCCGGCAGCGATCCAGGTGGTGGCAGCTTGATGCTAATACAGTATGATTGATCACTTGGACTGTAATGGCATTACTGCAGCCAATGGAATGGACGTGGTGGAGAAAGTTTACAAAGCAGAGAGAGCCAGGATAGAAAGATAAATGTTAGCAATCTGTATGATAAATCCGTTACCATCCAGGAGCAAAAATTGCTTAAAGTGTTATTAATATGAAATGTATTTGCTTAAAAAAACAATAAAAGGCAAAAGCATTTTGAATCTTTCCAATGGCTTAGTTATTTGTGTGTGTTGTCACCTTAGAGGATCTTCACCCTAGAAAGAGAAAAGAAAAATGAAAAGCCAGCAGCTACAAATACTGTAGCTGCTGACTTTGAATAAAAGGACACTTCCTGTCCAGGGATTCAGTGCTGTCCTCACCCGAGCTGCTCCTTCACTGGTCTTTGAGTCTCCAGCTCCTGCCACGTTTGCTGTGGAGGACACATCACAGGTCCCAGTAGGTTGCGGGACCATTCACAAAGCGCAGTGCACACATTTTTTAGTGCTTGGGTTAAAGTTGTAGTATAGTAAGGAGACCAGATTTTTAAAATTAAATCCAGGGACATATTTTTTTTTTTTTTGTTGGCAAATGGTAAACTATTTTATAAGCATATTTTCCTCATATTGTATATTCAGTGTATGTGGTATGTGTTTATGGAATGATTGTATGATATATACGTTATTTCTCACATTTCATCCATAAAGATTAAAAAAAACAAAGATACTAATTAGAATTTTTTGAGACTTTTGAAATGTTATGAAGATAAGACAGAGAAAAAACAGGGTGCAGAGTTCAGGAGTGTACTACATAAAGAATGCAAGGCTCAGATGTGCCAATCTATACAGCCTCACCTGTGACCAGCAATGCAGCCTCACCTGTGCCCAGCAATGCAGCCTCACGTGTGCAGGGGCTCAGAGAGGAAAGGAGAGCCAATCATCACACAGATCCTGGGTGGGTGCTGAGGCGGGGGGGGGGGGGGGGGGGGGGGGGGGGGGGGGGGGGGGGGGGGGGGGGGGGGGGGGGGGGGGGGGGGGGG
>BLSH010225829.1:229485-246142 GCA_018402905.1 Glandirana rugosa
TAAAGAAATAGTGACTGATCTGCCAAATACCCCCCCCCCCCCCGTGAGGCTATATTTGATGGGCACAGGTGAAGCTGTATTTGATGTACACAGGTGAAGCTGTATTTTATGGGCACAGGCGAGGCTGTATTGATTGGCGCTGGTGAAGCTGTATTTGATGGGCGAAGGGCACTGATCAGGCTGCATTTGATTTGTGCTGACCAGGCTATACAGGGAAAAGGGGGTGGAGTCAGGGGTGGAGCCAAGGGGGAGCCGCAAAATGAGGTTTTGCCTAAGGTGTCAAAACTCCTTGCACCAGCCCTGCACTTTTGCCTAGTTATGATCTAACACCACATATTATATTGATCATATATAATATTATATACAGACAGTCCCTATTGGCGATGATGATTTCTTATAATAGGACAGTGACCAGAAGTGGCCGCTCATGCAGGGCGCAGTGGCACCCCCCCCCCCCCAATCCATTCGCCCGAACCCTAATCTACATGCAGGGTGCCGGATGCATGGATTCCAATGGAGTATTTTTTTTTTTCGAAGCATGATTAGAGCCGGGGCCACAGACTAATTGGCTTCAAAAAGGGTGTGTTCTGTGCCCGGAGCCCATCCGGTTGTGTAACATTAGCAAATTAATATTCGCTAATGTCTTCTTGTTTCTCCTTCCAGCCAATCAGGAAGTGGGTTCTGAAACCCGATTGGCGGGGAATCCTAAGTCTTGATTGTCCATGAGGAGAAGCGACCGCCGGAACTCAGGAGGAGACGCGGGGGGGAAGCCGCGACCTGGATGAGTTTAGTGCAGGGCTGGCGGGGGGGGGGCCTGATGGGCGAGCGATGCAGCGATCGAAGTGGTGATTGATCGAGCAAGTGCTGGTGGGGGGTGTTTGGTTGGCTAGCTGGCAGGGCCCCCCCCCCCAAGAAAATTGAGCACCAGCCACCACTGACAGCGACCCACTGCTGGTAGTTAGTGGCCTTCACCATACTGTACCCAACTCCTTGCCCTAGACCTATCCATGACATCCCTGGCCATGAACCTTTATTGTCATAAGAAAGGAACTCAAAATTAGTTTTCTACACTTTACTGTTGTTCTTCAAAGACGGCAGTGACACATAACATCACATTGCCGCGTTGTCCTATGCAGCTACCATATAATTCCCAGCTGTTCCATTTGCAGTCAAAGATATGCATTGTGTAGCGTCCTCTACTTTGAGTTAGGTGCTAGGTGTTAGGATTTTGGTAGGTGAGGTAAATTTAGTCGGGCCTGATTGTTTTGATCCTGGGCAGGGGAGTGGCTCAGGGGGTGGCTGGTGACTCACAGGCAGTGACACCTCCTCTTTGCTTTTAGAGGGTCCTGGAAGAAAGGGTGGGGAAGAGAGGTGGAGCTGCCTGGGGTGTTTGGTGAGCCCTGACCAATACCCAATCTGAATTGGCAGGGGGCAGGCCTCCTTAAATACCTGGGATCTCCTCAGCCAGGGAAGAGAGTTTGGGTGGAAGAACTAGGAGATGGAGCACTAGTTGCGGAGATCTTTGAGGGAGCCCTTAGTCTTGGGGGGGGGGGGATGACCTTGGGTCTAGATGCTCGTGAGTGGAAGGGACCCCTGAGTACATCCCATGGGGAGTCCTGACCAGGGAGCAGGAGACAGCAACAGAGTGGAGCTGCCAGGCAAGTCTCCAGGAGAGATCCACCAGATGTTGGGGAATGACACACACCCAAAGAAGCTGGAAGAGGCACACCGGAGCAGATTGGGGAGAGAAGAGAGAGAGTCTGAGAAGGGTGCAAGAGCCAGTTGGGACTGTGGTGTCACTGGGCAGTGGAGTTGGGTCGCTGCAGCCAGGAGGGTTGTCAGGGCCTGAAGAAGGGACCGACTGGGAGCAGTAATCCCCCAAGGCTAGCTAGCACACTTTTCACTTTTTGCTATACCAGAGGGGTCCGTGACCCCTGCCTGTAATGGGCGGTCCACCACAACCTGGCTTGAGCCAGAGGCAAGCCTTTTACCATGTGCTAGCTAGGCCTGAGAAGTGTTGTGCAGGATAGAGGAAGAAAGGTTAACAAGCAAGATTGTGCCGGAGGAGTAAAGAACTGTATATACTGGAGTGTATATAGATGGCCCCGTTGAATAATTGTCTGATTTGCTGGACATCCCATAAATACCCTATAGCCCATCCAAGTTAAATCCCCTTAAAAAAAAAAAAAGTACCAGCCTGTTCTGACTCTGGATGTGTGGAAAAAGAGGGATTGAGGGTAGTGTGACAGGAGAACCACTACTTCCAGTGACCCCTGCAGGGGCATGGCTACAATTGTATCATGTTCACCCTCCATTAATCGTATGCCTTCCATCCTTTGGAGCACCTGGACTCAGGGCACTGTAGGAGATCACCAGTTTAGGAGATCACCAGTTTAGCGCAATAGCCCAAATAATTCCGCCAAAGAGCATGTGAGACAATTTTTGAGTTGGGGTTGTTTTTTTATTTATTTATTTTTTAAGTCAACGCTACTCTTTTGAGATGCAAACAAAGCCCTTTTTTTGAAGAAATCTACTTAAAGCGGAGTTCCACCCAAAAGTGGAAGCTCCACTTATCTGCCCCACTTTCGGGAGACCGGGCCGTGGCAAGGAGGCCCTCCTTTTCCTTCCCCCACCACCGGGCCATTCACAAAGTGCAGACTTCATTTTTTCGTAGGGGGGCTGGAGCTCCTCTTTAAGTTGGTTAAAACTAGCTGCTGTAAAAGTCTGTCCCATATTTTCACAGATCGTACTGTAAAGAAGTCTTTCCATATGCAAAGGTTAAACTTTTTTTCCTCCAGGTGCATAGGGTGTCCTTTGTCTTGTGCAATGACCTTGAAGTGAACACATTTGCATCAGATTTACTTTATGAACCATTTATGCATTTATATCAGGCGCTATTCCCCTTAATCACCTCTTTTAAAGGGGAATAACGTTAGTTTTTTTTATCTTTCCTTATAGCTGAAGTCATGCATGCTCCTTAATGTTAATGTTGTTAACCTTCTCCAAACTTTTTCTTACATCCAATAGGGATTTTTTTTTTTTTTTATGGAAATGCACAAAGGCAATGTCTACCTTTACTGTTCCCCTGTAGCTTGCAGTTTGCTACAGAATGGCAGGTGCTATAAAATTTCTAAAATGAATCTGATTTGTTGGAGTTATAATATTGATTTTAATACCAGAGTGGATCTGTCCTGATTATTGGATACAACGGAGTACTCCCATTTCATGTTCACTCATTACTCATTACCCAATAAGCCCCCAAATAGCCAGCCCTTTAAGTTTTTATGCGCCACAGCACTGTGCTGCAGCTCCTGCAGCCATAAAAGCCACTCTGGATTGATTGCCATTAAGTTGCTAATGTCTTGGCAGAGGTTCATGCAAGCTATCCAAACTATATTGCACTGTCTGTTGGATGTCACTTTGTGAAAATTGCCTAATACATATAGTAGAATGGGATGGTCGTCTTTTCTCCTGTATTTCAGAGCAAGCAGAACTTGTCGCTGGTCTACAGAGTATTCTGCAGCTGTCGAGCACAAACTTGAGAATCAGAATAAGGCTTAAAGGTGCCTCAGGGTAAAGTAGCTAACAGAACTAGACACTTTTTGATCACCGCTTTTAAGAAATAAACTTTAAAGGCTTTTATCTGTTCCAGTTTAATGTGGTATAACATTCTGCATGTCAGTCCCAAGCCCCTAGCAATTGGGGAGGGCTGAGCAAAGACCTGGTGACCTACAGGTCAAGAGTGCCCAGACAGCTTGACCGTAGAATCAGATACAAACGAGTGTAGTGTGTGATACAAATTAGTGAACTAACCCTTTAACCCAGTGGCGGCTGGTGTTTTTTTTGGGCACCTCTCCCCCACTGTTTTCCCCTGCACTTACCCCATCTAGGCGGGTAGCATGTAGCAGCTCCTTGTCCTCTTCTCCACGGTGGCTTCCAGCGTGCGGCTCCTCCCCTGCTCCTCCTAGGCATCCAATAGATTGCATGTCCTTTCAGCCAATCAGGTGACGGGTGTCAAAATCCGTTACCTGATTGGCCGGGAGGAGGATCAGTGTTACAACAGCGAATATTCATTCGCTGTTGTAACACCTGAGTGGGATGTGAGCGCACACTGCACTTACAGCCCATACTATTTTGAAGTCTGTTCAAAATACAGCCGGTGCTTCAAAAAAACACCCCTGACCACCCCCGCAAGTGTAATTCATGCAGCTCGGCATCCTGAAAGGGGCCGGGCGCAAGGATAGGGGAGGCGGTGGAAGGGATGGGTGGGGGTGGCGCTCCTGTGCCCACAATGGACGGCCACCCCTGCTTTAACCACTTGCCTACTGGACACTTTTACCTCCTTCCTGCCTAGGCCAATTTTCAGCTTTCAGCGCTGTCGCAATTTGAATGACAATTGTGTGGTCATGCAGCACTGTATATGATTTTTTTTTTTGTCATTTTTTGCACAAAAGTAGAGCTTTCTTTGTGGTATTTAACCACTTCATGCAAAATCACGTACCTGTATGTCATTTTCTTGAAGTGGTTGTACCGGAGTGATACCTGTAGCCAGAGGCATCATCCCAGTGCCGTTTATTTAGATCTGGCAGTCGGCTTTCAAAGAATAACAACCGGTGTTTCTAATGAGCCGCTTAGCCGATATCACAAGCAGAGGGATGGGACAGGAGGGCTCTCGTCCCTGTGTGCTCACGCACCAAAGAAAACACATGCGTAAGTAGCGCTCGCAAATGTAAACAGTGTCTAAATCACACATGTGAGGTATCGTGCCAATCGTTAGAGCGAGAGCAATAATTCTAGCAAAAGACTGCCTCTGTAACTCTAAACAGGTAACCACTAAAAGATTTTAAACGTCGCCTATGGAGATTTTTAAGTATTGTAGTTTGTCGCAATTCCACGAGTGCGTGCAATTTTAAAACGTAACATGTTAAGTATCCGTTTATTCAGCATAACATCATCTTTCACAATATAAAATTGGGCTAACTTTAATGTTTAGTTTTTTTAAAATTCAGTGAAGTTTATTTTTTCTGAAAAGATTGTGTTTTGGAAGACCGCTGTGCAAATACCGTGTGACATAAAATAATGCAACAGCTGCTATGTTATTCTCTAGGGTCTTTGCTAAAAAAAGATATATAATGTTTGGGAGTTCTAAGTCATTTTCTAGCAAAAAATACTGATTCTAACTTGTAAACAACACGTTTCAGAAATAGGCTTGGCCTTGAAGTGGCTAATCAACGCTGGTTTTTTTTTTTTTTTTCGAAATAAAAAAAAGACTGAAAATTTTTGAAAAAAACGTTTTTCATAGTTTGTTATACAATTTAGCAAGCAGGTAATTTTTCACTGATGAGGCTGCACTGATTGGCAACACTGAGGCTCCATTCACACCTGAGCGTTTTGTAGCTCAAATATGCCTGAAGCATGAAGCTACAAAACGCTGGAGGGGAAAAAAAATCAATGTTTCTCTATGGAGCTGGTTTACATGTCCACTCAATAACGTCTGAAGCCAAGTGCCCTACGCTCAAACTACTCCCGGAGGTATTTTTGTCGCGCGAATCTGGCATATTCCGGCGTTTGACACTTTTTTTTGACATAGAATCAATGGAAAAGCGTCAAACGCACGTAATATCGCGACATCGGGCATTTGCAAACTACACAACAGCTACAAAACACGTGACAAAACGCTTCAAATATGCCCAAAAACGTTTCTCTCAGATGTGAATGATCTGTCTTAGCCACTGCTGGGGCTGCACTGATAATTAGTGTCCCTGATTATCAGTGCAGATATCCCTTTCACACAAGTTGATTACTGGCTCTCCTCTCCTCGTGTGTCAGTGTGAGGAAAGGAATGCCGATAACTGGCTTGTGTTTACATTGTGATCAGCTATGTTTGGACACAGATGATCATATGGTAAAGGGCCACTGTGATTGGCCCTTTACTCTGATTTGTGATCAGCTGTGTCCCCAGGACACAGCGATCACAGCGCGCACCGCCCACACACTGCACCAGGAGTGCGATGGGCATAAGTTTGCCACATCATCCCTTTATTCCAGGACACATTAATTACACAGGTTCTGTGACTGATTAAGGTGGTAATTAAACTCACTTGGTGCCTTATCTGCAATAAATTAGCCTCAGAACCTGTGTAATTCATATGTGTCCTGGATTAAAAGGATGATGTGGCAACCCTAGACGGGCATGATCACGGGAGGACGTCATATGACTCCCTCCAAGAACTGGCTGACCGCACTGTAGCCATCATTCAGCTATATCGTGCTTGGGAAGTGGTTAAAGCAGTATAAGGCTAGATTCACACTAGTCCGCACAATGCGTTCCAGTTGCCGGTGCGGGAATCTCATAGATACCTGCAACCACCCACAGCTGAATCGCACTGCTCTTGCGAGACGCTTGGGACTGCAATTCATTCTGTATGGCACACCCATGCATCTCAGTCAACCGTGCAATCACGGGTGCGGGAAACACAGAGAAATTGCATGGTCAAAAAGGCCATGCGATTTCCCATGGCACGTTATTAAAAAGGCGCATGCGCCTTTTTCCTGCGGGAAACGTGGGCACGGCCACACATTCAAATAAACGGACTGCCGTGCCAGAGCAAACACAGGCCACATGGCCCGCAATACTGTGAACTGAGCCTTAAACTTAAAAGCAAACATTTATTATATTGCAGCTTACCATTTCTTAGATGTGATGGTTGCATTTGTTTTCTTATTTTTTTTAGTCTTTATTTCCTGTATTTTCATCTGGTGATCCAGCCAGTAAGTCTGTTGTTTTTCAAAAGAACAAGCTCTCTTGCAGATGTATCAGTTACAAACAAACCATTCAACACTGACAGGGGTATTTACAATGATCAGCTGTTATTTATTTATATAAACCTTTATCCCAAAAGGAAAAAAAAAGACTGTTGGCTGTAACTCCGAAAGTGTGAGCTAGGATTTGGTTTCAATTTGTTAGTGTATCTAAATCTACTAGTACATCTAACACTTCCCTCCCCCCAGACTGACAATTCTGCTGTCCAACGGTGCCTCTTGGGCTCCTTCATACAGAGTGGGGGCATTCTAATACAGGAAGTGTTTTACTGGCCAGATCACCAGGGAAAAAAAAAAAAAGATGATAAAGTTTCAGTAAGTGGCAATATATTAAATTTTTGGTTTCGGGTTGAATACCACTTTAAATGCTTTTGGTAGCAGTGGGATCTGGTATCTCAAGGTCCCTTTTACATGGTTGATCAGAACCCCCATGTTTATGGGATCACGTTTATATCCTTTTTTTTTTTTTCGGACCTAAGTGTAATCCGAGATCTATATGGGCTTTTCATGACCATTTAGATCTATATTTCAATATTTTTATTGAGTTTTGAAAAAGTATAAAACAGTACAGCAAAGAAAGAAGGAAAGGTAATCGTTAAGAGTTATACATCATTCCACTATCCACAGTAGGTTAGACATTACATACATTCACATATCTGAGGAATAGTATTAAATGCATCACAGTCCTTCAGCAAGTATAATATCAAAAGGAAGGTTGGTAGGGTAGAGGTCCCCTCCTCCCTGACATCCCCATTGGGATCTTTAGATGTCCGGAGGGAGGTGGCCACCTCCAGGTGTATGGAGTATGGAGAGAGAAGTATTTGAGTTTGTACTCTTTTTATACCATGAGAGCCATAGAGCCCACTGTTTGTGTATGGGGTCTAGTTTATATTCGCAGGTGGCAAACATGCGTTCATATGTACCGTGCAGGTGTATTATGTTTATTTGCTGGGTGGTTGGAATTTCGGGTGTTTTCCATTTTCTTTTGATAGACAGTTTGGTGGCGAGCATTATGTGGGCTATTATGGTGCGCAGATTGTGGGATGTTTTCCATGCCAATGTTAATGTTGGGGTTAGTTGTAATCCTGTGACGCTACCTATAAGGTAGTATATGTGTTGCCACATATTCGCTATGTGGGGACATGACCACATTAAGTGTAGCCAGTTTCCTGGTTGTCCGCAGTTTCTCCAGCATAAATGTGAAGCTGAGGGATCATATTTGTGTATTTTTGTAGGGGTTAGGTACCATCTGAGTGGTGTTCTGCAGGATAACTCTCTTAAGTTTGCAGATATGGTAGCTTGAGAATATGTTAGGAGGGCACTTTGCATTGTGAGACCGATATGGGGTGTTCTAATTTATCTTCCCATTGGAGCAGGGGAGGAGTTTTATGGAAGATCAATTTGTTACATAGTATGTTATATATTATTGAAATACCCTTTGCCCTGTTGGTCTGTTTAAGAAGATAGTTCCATATTTGTGGGTGTATTTCTGTGTTGAGATGGATGTTGTGGATAAGACAATGGGTAATGTGTGTGTATTTGTAGTAATCTATAGGGTTAAGATTGTAAGTGTCTCTTAGTTCTGGAAACAATTTAAGGTGGTTGTCTTGGTATAGGTCAGCTATTAGGTTGATTCCTTTGGATTGCCAGTCAGATACCGAAATGTTGTGTATGAGGTGGAGTAATATGGCTAGAGGTAGGGGGATTTTGATACGAGGTTCAATGCCTCGTAATTGTACCAAAATATGTTGAAATGACAAATTGGATGCTATTATGGTTGGAGAGAGCGTTGTGTTTTTTTTGCGTGTATTGGGTGAGCTGAGTAACCAGTTACTGAGGTTATGTCCTGGTATTTGGGAGGTTTCTATGGTCAGCCAAGGGGTACTTTGTTCAGGTGAGAACCATGTTCTCAGTGCGGCTGTTTTTGTGGCATGGTAGTAATCCTTAAAATTGATAAGTCCCATGCCCCCTGCTTTAGGGTGCTTCATGAGAGTGATTCTAGAGCATTTTGCAGTTTTTTTTATCCCATACATATCTTCCCAAGTATTTTTGAAGGGAGGAAAAATAAGATAGCGGAATGGGAATTGGTAAGGATCTGAACAAATATAGAAGTTGTGGTAATTTGAACATTTTAAATGTGGCCAATCTGCCCGACCAAGACAGATAAGAGTTAGGTTGCTGTTCCAGATCCTTACTTAGGTCATTTAGAAAGGTTGTATAGTTTGCTTTATACAGGTGTTTCGTTTGAGGCGTGAGCTTTAGTCCCAGATACGTTATAGATTTTGTAGACCACACGTATGGGAATCGAGTTTGCAAGGTAGTTTGTAGATTTTTTGGGACATTCAATGGGAGAATAAATGACTTGGACTCGTTAACCTGGTAGTATGACAATTCTCCAAATTCTACTAGCAGTTTTGATACCGAAGCCAGGGAACTTTCAGTATTCGTTAGTAGGAGGATGATGTCATCTGCAAACAGATTGATGGTGTGGTTGGTGGTTCCTATTTGAAAACCTGATATTGACGGATGAGATCTGATTTTTATCGGCAAGGGATTCCATAACTACAGTATGTTGAAGAGGAGTGGTGAAAGAGGGCAGCCTTGTCTGGTGCCATTGCTGATGGTAAACGGTTTAGATAGCATGGAGGAGCAGTATACTTGGGCTTAGGGGTTGGAATATAATGCCATTATGGCTGAGAGAATATGTCCTTGGAACCCGAATTTTCATAAGGCTAGGTGTAGGTATTCCCACTGCACACAATCAAATGTCTTCTCTGCATCTAGGGATAGAAGCAGAGAAGGCGTTTTGTGCTTTTCTGCATAGTGAATGATGTTGATCATCCTAGGGGTTGCATCTGATGTTTGGCATCCCTAGACAAACCCGGATTGGTCTGGGTGGATTCGAGAGGGAAGTATGTCCATCAATCTGTTTGCGATGAGTTTGGCGTAAAGCTTGATGTCGTGGTTTAGTAAGGAAATGGGGCGAAGGTTTTGGGGGGATGTTGGGTTCTTTCCCTGGCTTCGGTAGTGTAATAATTAGAGCACTTAGCATATCTGGAGGGAAGGAAACCAAGGAAGCAGCTTCATTGAACACTGGTTGTAGGTATTGTGTCAGTGTTCTTGAATTTTTAAAGTACTCTGCGACAAATCCATCTGGGCCGGGAGATTTGTTAGAGGGTAGGCTTACAATAGCTTTTTCAATTTCTGCAGTAAAGGGTGTAAAGGGTGTGTTCAGTGCTTCTAATTGGTCAGTTGTTAATTGAGGCAGTTTTATTGAGTCTAAGAACGATTGAATCTTTGTGGGGCAAGGTTGGGGTTTTTTTTGGTCGTTTTTGATGTTATATAAAGTGCTGTAAAATGCATCACCAATTTCCTCAGAATTTTTGACTTTCACGTTGGTAGTAGGATGATAAATAAAGGGGATATGTGACTTGATACGCTGGCCTTTAATTTGGTGGGCTAGGCATTTCCCTGCTTTATTGCTAGAGCTGTATATTTTAGTTTTGCAAATTTGTCATAATTTTCGATTTAACAAGTTTCTGAGATCAAATCTAAGCTGCATAAGTCTAGACTTATGGTCAGGGATAGGATTAGTCTTGTTTTGGGAGTCGATAGTTTGAATGTCTAGTAGCAGGTTGTCTACTTTCTGCTTCCTTAGTTTCTTGTCCCTTGCGCCTTACTTCATGAATATGCCTCGCATAAAGGCTTTATGCGAGGCCCATAAAGTTGATGCACTGGTTACAGAGTTTTTGTTTAAATCAAAGAAGGATTTGAGTTTGTTCTGGATGGTTGAGGCATAGTCGGGGTTCTGTAATAGCTTGGTGTTCAGTCTCCAAAGGTAGGTTGTAGGGAAGCTGGAGCTGTCTTCGATGGTTATGATCACAGGTGCGTGGTCAGACCAATTGATGGGTAGTATACTTGATTCGGATATTTTTTGGAGTGTCCATTGGTTGATGAGGAAAAAGTCTATCATTGAGTAGGAATTGTGGCAGCTGGAAAAGAAGTCTTTTTCTTCGGCGTGTTGGCAAGGCCAGACATAGCTAGAGTGAGGGTAAAAGGGGTCCTAGTGATAGTGATAGTCTCATTCTCAAAGATGTAGAGGAAGTGTCAAGTGAAAGATCAACTGTGGTGTTGAAGTCCCCGCACCATATCGTTGCTCCGTTTTGACTCTTGCTTACTTTTTTGTGCAGTTTCTTCATGAATCTAAGTTGATGCGTATTCGGGGTGTAGGCTGTGACAATGGTGTACGCTGAGTCATTGATGAGGCAAGTTAATATGATATATCTGCCTTCCGTATCTGTTATCAGGGTTTGGAGTTGGAAGTTTAGGGTGTTTTTGATGGCAATAAAAACCCCTTTTTTCTTGCTGGGAGCATTGGCCGAAAACGTGGTGGTGTAGTTTTTGTTCTTGCAGTTCGGAGGATTATGTGACTGGAAGTGGATTTCCTGGACGCACAGGATGTCACATTTCGTTTGCTCGGCTAATTTCCATAAGGATGCTCTTTTGGCTGGGTGGTTTAGTCCTTTTGCATTGATCGATACGATCTTAATTGCCATGTTGAGACTTAAAGTGGTGGCAGATTAGAGGTGAATGCTGGATAGTTATACTTGGTTTATGGAGGACATTAAGGTGGAATGATGTAAGTCCCAGTTACTGCTTGGTGGCAAAGGAGGATAGGGGAAGAAGAGATGTAGTAGCAAGATGTAAAAGTACAAGTTGGAAATGCAGATGAGTGCCTAACAAAGGGCAACTGAAGAAGAGCAGCAACAAATTGCTCCAAGGAGCAAGGGAGCCCTGTTCAATGGCCAAAAAAAGAAACTGGGGTCAAAGTCTTTGAGGCAGAAAGGGGAACTGGTTCACACAGGGCCCTGGTGAGACATAAATACCAGGGGCAGTTGTTACCTGGTTTGGATAATAGTGCCTCTTTGTGGCAGAGGAGTGCTGTGTTTGGTGCCATTGTTACTTTGATCCATCTGAGAGCTTTCGAATGTATCTGGGATGATTTGCCATTGCTGCAATAGATGGAGTCCATCTTGAAGGTTGGATACGATGTGTTTGGATCTTTTCTGTAGGATGGCCATTTTTGCTGGGCCTATCCACTGGTATTGCACACTATGGTTGCGGAGAGCTTTTGTGATGTTGTTCAATTGTCTGTGACGGCTTAAGGTGTGTTGGGACAGATCTGAGAATATTTGCAGGTGGTTATAAGGATCTGGAAGCATACCCAAGTCCTTTGCTTTCTGCATAAGCTGTTCCTTAATATGAAAGAAATGTATGCGGGGTCTGGGGGTAGCTGCAGGCAAAAAGGGTGGCTTAGGGAGCCTATGTATGCAGTCTATGACCAGCTCAATGTTCTTAAGGTCAGGTAGAATGGCTTTGATAAGGCCTTTGGCATATTGTTGCAGCTCAGATGGTTGGACCGACTCTGGTATTCTGCAGATTTTTAAGTTATTCCTGCGAGTTCGGTCTTCTATGTCTGCAAGCTTGTCCTTTATCCATTTGGTGTCTTGTATTTGATTTTCTTGAGAATCAATGAGGTCGTTAACTGTGGAGGTAATGGCGCTCATTTTAGACTCTGCATGTGTGACCCGGTCTTCTATGATATTAATGCTATGGCCCAGGTTTTGCAGTACTGACAGCATATCCGCTTGTAAGGAGCTCCTTAGGGATACTAGCATTTCTTTTAAAGTGGTATTGATCACTGGTTGGCCTAGGGTGGGGAAGGATGTAATGGAGTCCAGCTTGTTTCTAGCTTAGGACGTTGTGCGAGGTGCACAATAAAAATGGCTTACCTCCATGTCCTCTGAGTGCGGGTCCAATCTCATTTTTGCCTTTGCTGGGCTTCCCATAGTCGCTGAAGGAAGCAGAGGGTGTTGCAGCTGAGAATCGGGGGACAGGTGTAGGTTCACTGCCGAGTGTGGGTTGGATCGAGGGCTGGAAGGCTGTGGCGTGCCGCGGCCTGTTTTGTCTGCTCGGTAGGCCGCTGCTAGGAGAGAAGCCTCGGTGTCGCGTAGGCCACGCCTCGCGGCCGGATGGTACATGAACTCCATGAGCTTCCCTGGGAGCCTTTGCTCTTTTCGCTTATGTGCCATAGTTGCACGGAGTATGGCACGTGATGGGCGACTGGATTGGGCAGTGTGGAATCCCTGGGGCTGCTGTCTGATGCTGGTGGATGGGCACTGTGTGAAGAGCTCCTTCTTCACATGTCCGCCATGTAAGCCGCCGGCCACGCCCCCTCCCATTTAGATCTACTCTACACATGGAAAGCTTCAGTTTTTTAATTGCAGCAAAAATTGAATGGCCATGGATGTCTCAAAAGTGCACTGTTCTGCTCAGATCCTACAGAATCCCTTCATGTACCTGCTGCCAATCGGAACAGATATGGACTGTGTAAGGGGCCTAAGGCTACACACGTCCTTGTCTGTGATTGCAATGCCATCTCTTTGTGAATTTTGTTCTGTGGCCACAATATGTCTGGAGGAATAGAGATTTATTCTCCAAATATAGAAAGAGTTCTTCACAGTAAGAGCTGTGAAAATGTGGAATAGACTCCCTCGGGAACTAGTTATGACCAGCTCAGTAGAACTGGATTCTTTACTAAATGCACATTATAATTAGATACTAACCATTATAGGTGATATCAGTTCAGATAATGCTGGCCATCGGGTTCCTTCCTCCCCTGCTTGGGGCTGGGGGGGGGGGTTCTCTTTGGCATGGAGGAGATCAGCTATGAGGAAAGATTAGAGGAACTGAATTTATTTTCTTTTGAGAGGAGGAGGTTATAAGAGGGAATATGTTCAACATGTATAAATACATAAGGGGTCCATATAGTGAACTTGATGTTTGCGTTATTCACTTTAGCCACTTCAACTCCAGAAGGATTTACCCCCTTCCTGACCAGACTACTTTTTGCGATACGGCACTGCGTTGTTTTAACTGAAAATTGCGCGGTCGTGCGACATTGTACCCAAACAAAATTGACATCCTTTTTTCTCCCACAAATTGAGCTTTCTTTTGGTGGTATTTGATCCCCTCTGTGGTTTTTATTTTTTGCGCTTTAAACAGAGTGACAATTTCGAGAAAAAAAAACATTTTTTTTTTTTACTTTTTGCTATAATACCCCAAAAAAATATAAAAAAAAAACAAATTGATTCATCAGTTTAGGCCAATATGTATTCTTTTACATATTTTTGGCAAATAAAATCCCAATAAGCGTTTATTGATTGATTTGCGCAAAAGTTATTGCGTCTACAAACTATGGGAGTAGATTTATGGCATTTTTATTTTTTATTTTTTTTTTACTGGTAATGGCGGCAATCTGCAATTTTTATCAGGACTGCGATATTGCGGCGGACAGATCAGACACTTCTGACACTTTTTTGGGACCACTGATATTTATACAACGATCAGCGCTAAAAATAGCCACTGATTACTGTATAAATGTCACTGGCAGGGAAGGGGTTAACACTAGGGGGGCAATCAAGGGGTTAAATGTGTTCCCTCAGTGTGTTCTAACTGTGTAGGGGCTGGGCTGGCAGGGGCATGACAGATCTCACTGATCCCGAATAGAGGGAACAGTAGATCACTGTCATGTCCCCGTTTTGCCTCTGTATTAGGTGATTGCGGGTCTAAGTCCGCCCCGACCCACGAGCACACTCACACAGCGTGCGGCGAGCATGAGAGCATGCCTGCATGCAACTGCGGCTGCGCAAACAGCCGTAAATATATGAGGATTTGCACAGGGATGCCAACCTGCCACAGTAAATCTTCGTGAGCTGGTCGGGAACCCATTAAAGCGGTTGTATCCCCCTTTAGTTGATTTTTATCTACAGGTAAACCTATAGTAAGGCTTATCTGTAGGTAAAATAAATATCTCCTAAATCTGTACGATTGCGCATGCGCAGTGCAGTCCTGGCAAAGGTCCAGCTTATTCAGCCGGACCTTGCCGGAAAAGAGGGCTCCTGTGCGCATGAATCCGGAAGGAACATGGCAGCTCCCTCAGAGGGGACCATGCGGCCCTGTCGGATCCTCATTCTGAGGGAAGTATTTCATAATGAGCTAGTATGCGGTGCATACTAGCTCATTATGCCTTTTGCCTTACCGTTTTTTTTTTTTTTTGTGTGCTTGGGTGTACAACCGCTTTAAGGTCACCACAAAGGACAAGGGGGCACTCTTTATGCATGGAGGAAAAGAGAATTAATCTCCAAATACGGAAAGGCTTCTTCGCAGTAAGGGCCCATTCACACCTGAGCGTTTTGTAGCTTGAAGCCTCAAGCTACAAAACGCTGGAGGGGAAAAATTCAATGATTCTCTATGGAGATGGTTCACATCTCCACTCAAAAACACTTGAAGCCAAAAGCCTGAAAATGCTTGAAGCTCAAACAAGTTCTGGATGTATTTTTTCAGGCAGGTTTCGACGTTTTTCTGCTTTTTACATTGGTGACCCTTTGACCTGTACAATATCACGGCAAAATCGCAGCTTTCTGTCGGAAAATGACACGCTCAGGTGTGAATGCAGTCTAAAGCCTCGTACACATGGGACGAAGATTGTATACAACAGGCCGTATGAACGACCGTTGTACACGAAATCGATCATATGCGCGATTAGAACAGCTGACATACGACGGTCATACAAGGGGAGTTGTATGAGCAGACTAGAAAACTTGGTCATACCAACAAGCGGTCATACGACCATTGTATCGTGTGTACAGAGCAGTTGGTACAACAAGTTGTATTGTGCAAAACACGCATGCTCCGAAGTCAGGAACGACCGGATGCTAATTACATGCACCTGAACGTTCTTTCTGTGGTCGTACGATCGTGTAGTGCAGTCAGTATGCAAGTTACATTATCCAACATACGATTTGAGACAATCGTAAGTATGATCGTCGTCCCGTGTGTACGAGGCTTAAGAGTTATGAAAATGTGTCTCCCCCCAGAGGTGGTTCTGGCCATATTAGTAGATTAACCACTTCAGCCCCGGAAGGATTTCCAGCTTTAGGACCGGAGCCCTTTTTGCGATTCGGCGCTACGTCGCTTTAACTGACAATTGCGCGGTCGTGCGACGTTGTACCCAAACGAAATTTGCGTCCTTTTTTTCCCACAAATAGAGCTTTCTTTTGGTGGTATTTGATCACCGCTGCGTCATTTCTGATCGCCGCTATAAACAAAAGAAGAGCGACAATTTTGCAAAAAAACCCAAATTTCTTACTTTTTGCTAAAATACAAATCCAAAAAAAAACAAAAAAAAAAAAACATTTTTTTTCATCGGTTTTGGCCGATTTATATTCTTCCTCATATTTGTGATAAAAAAAATTGCAATTGGCGTTTATTGATTGGTTTGCGCAAAAGTGGTCGCGTTTATGGATGATGAGAATTCATTTTTGGGGTTTTTATTTTTTTTTTATTTTTTACTAGTAATGGCGGCGATCTGCGATTTTTAGCGGTACTGCGATATTTCAGCGGACATGTCGGACCATTTTGACACTTTTTTGGGACCATTGGCATTTATACAGCGATCAGTGCTATAAAAATGCACTGATTACTGGGTAAATGCCATTGGCAGTGAAGGGGTTAACCTGCAGGGG
Organism: Glandirana rugosa; assembly: GCA_018402905.1. NCBI lineage: Eukaryota > Metazoa > Chordata > Amphibia > Anura > Ranidae > Glandirana > Glandirana rugosa. The sequence goes on from BLSH010225829.1 coordinate 245,895, forward strand.
GCGCTCTAAGGGTTAAATATGTTCCCTGGGCGTGTTCTAACTGTGGGGGGACTGCCCTAGCTGGGGAAAGGAAGTGGTCACAGCCTTCATGTACAGGAAGGCTGTGATCACAGCCCTTCCCCCTTCACAGAACGGAGGTCCGTGTTTACATACACGGACCTCCGTTCCTTTACTCCGGGGGGGGGGGCATCGCGGGTGGCCGGCGGAGATCGACTCCGCCGCATCCGCTCCCTGGCCCCCCCCCGGAC
>BLSH010225829.1:246152-272213 GCA_018402905.1 Glandirana rugosa
CAGGCCCCCCCCCGGTCCCTCGCCTACGCCGCCTCAGCTAGAGGCGGCCGGTGGGCGCTACGGGGGGGGGGGCATCGCGGGTGGCCGGCGGAGATCGACTCCGCCGCATCCGCTCCCTGGCCCCCCCCCGGACACAGTGAGCGCGCGGGCGCGCTCTCACTGTGCGCGATCAGGCGGCCGCCGTCAGATGACGGTGATTCGCCTTACAGAGCCACTTTGCCGCCGTCAAATGCCGATTGGCGGTCGGCAAGTGGTTAAGAAAGGCCTGGATTCTTTCCTAGATACACATAATATAACTGGATACTAATAAGTAAAGTTGATCCAGGGAATATGCCAATTGCCTCTCGTGGGATCAGGAAGGAATTTCCCCCCCGCTGGAGCAAATTGGATCATGCGTGGTTTGTTTTGTTTTTTTTCTTCCTCTGGATCAACTGTTGGTAGAAGATTGTGTACATGGGGTTTTTTGTGTGTTTTTTTTTTTTCTTCTATTTGTTGAACTAGATGGACTTGTGTTTTTTTTCAACTTGACTATGTACAATACAATGATCTCATTGTCTTGTACAGGCTATGATGTCATCACTGCACCAGGGAAAACATTAAACTACTGGTCAGTGAAAGAATGAAATACACAATTATACAAGCTGTAATTTTCCTTATTATCGGATGTTAGCACGGTATGAAAAAACACAGCCTAAAACAGGTACATTTCTTTTGCTTATTAGAAAATATATTTCTCCGTTGGGCAATTATTTCTCCTGAAACTGAGAGCTTAATAATATCCGATCCCAGAAGTAGTAAATCTCTTCCTGTTCTGGAAAGATTTATCTTTCTGAACGGATATTACATTTTTCAACAAATGCTGGCTTTTTGAGTCATCTCTGTGGCTGAGAGATGAGAGCAGGAAGCACGCAGGAGTTGCAATTACATTTTTTGGAATCGACCGCGCTTTCAATGTCAACACATGAGCGGAACGTTCCTAAGTAGTATTCCGCTTCTTCTGCATTGGGATTTCTAGCGTTGGACTCTAGCCAAAGAGAAAGCATTTTCAAATCGTTTGAGACCTCTAATTCTCCTTGTCACTATCCAGAAAGCTGTAGAACTGCTTAACCACTTGCTTACTGGGCACTTAAACCCCCCTCCTGCCCAGACCAATTTTCTGTTTTCAGCGCTGTCGCATTTTGAATGACAATTGCACGGTTGTGTGACGTTGTACCCAAACAAAATTTTTATCATTTTTTTTCCCACAAATAGAGCTTTCTTTTGGTGGTATTTGATCACCTCTGCGGTTTTTATTTTTTGTGCTATAAATGAACAAAGATTGATGATTTTGAAAAAAGAACAATGTTTTTTACATTTTACTATAATACAAATCCAAAAAAAAAAAAAAAATATTCATTGGGTTTGGCCGATATATATTCTTCTACATATTTTTGGTAAAAAAAAAATCGCAATTGGTGTATATTCATTGGCTTGCACAAAAGTTATTGCGTCTACAAACTATGGGAATTGATTTATGGCGCTTTTATTATTATTTTTTTCTTACTAGTAAGGGCGGCGATCTGTGATTAGTACTGGGACTTTGATATTGGGGCGGACATGTCGGACATTTTTGACAATTTTTTGGGACATTTATACAGTGATCAGAAATTTAAATGTCCACTGATTACTGTATAAATGTAATTGGCAGTGAAGGGGTTAATACTAAGGGGGCAGTGAAGGGGTTAACTGTGTTCCCTGCATGTGTTCTAACTGTGTGGGGGCGGGCCTGGCCAGGACATAACAGATCTAACTGATCCCAGTGACAGGGATCAGTAGATCTGTCATGTTGCCATTCACAGAACGGAGAACGCCGTGTTTACATCGGCGGTTCCCCCTTCTGAAGCTCTGACATGCGATCGCGGGTCATGAGCAGACATCGAGTCCACCTGACCCACAGGCACGCCCACACAGTATGTGGCTGCGGCCGCGCGCGCCACCGCCTGTGAGTGCGCGCCGGGAGCGTGCACAAGGGCGGACGTCCTTGGACATCCGCCAGGCAATTCAGATCCGCGCTGTAGCCATCTTTCGGCTATAGCGTGGATCTGAACTGGTTAATGGACAACTAAGGCTGGGTTCACACTGGTACGACATACGCTCCGACTTTGGGAGCACATGTCGCATGACGTGTGCAAATCAATGATTCCCTATGACAGCCGTCTTAACTGGTCCGACACAAGTCGGTTCGACTTTGAAAACGTTTCCTGCACTACTTTGGTCCGACTTTGGTCCTACTTCAGCCCATTCAATATAATTGAAGTCAGATCAAAGTAGGATCCTTGTCCTAACTGTCTGACTTGTGACATCCGACATGGTGATTACAGCAGCAGTAAATGGAATTTATGTCACACTGGGATTGTTTTGATTGGTCAAAGGAAGAGTTCATTCAAGTCTGATGGAAGTAGGACCGATGGCGCAGGGCAAAGTAGGATGACAGTCATACAACAATCGTGTTGTACCAGTGTGAACCCAGCCTAAGGCCCCTGTATGACATTTTTAACAAGTAAGAAATCCATTTAGTATGTAATGTACATGCTTCCCTTACCTTCCTGGATTGAGACAAATCCTGCTTTATTTCTCACATGGTCACCCTCCCAGACACTGCAGCTCTTAGTGGAAGGCTTTCAGCAGCACAATCTGTTCTGGCAATCCAGAAAGCAGTGAGTAGGTGTGATTAGGTGATGATTGACAAGTTATAGACCTCTGAATAAGCAATGACACTGGTGATAGCTAAACTCCCTGCAACGTTTATTTATCCCACAGTGGTGCGAGCAGGCAGATCCTACATGAGTGACAACTCTGCTTTGAGCTAAGGAGCAGTGCTGCATTGTTGACACTTCGTTTTTGCTACCCTAAAAAAAATGGATCCTGTTCCTTTTAAAACGTGCATAACAGCACAGTGCTTGTGCTGTGTAATTTGGCCCCCTGTATCACCTGAAATACGTGGCTGAACCTGCCTGGATCTGACCTCCCCCCTGTAAACTGACCACGGTTTATCAAGGCTGCCGAGCCCTGACACCATGGTCAGTTTACGTACCTACATCGTCCGCAGCTCTCCTGTCTGCTCTCCTGTGTTCTCTTCCCCCCCTCTCCTCCCTGCCTGTCAGCTTTGCGTCAGCTCCCCCCCCCCCCTGCTGAAATAACTTTATGATTATCAGGCAATCCCCTGTCTTCCATAATGCTATTTGTCCTGTATATGAGCCTTATTAAAAAAAATGCTGTTGTATACCTTATTTGCTAGATTACGTGACCGGCCGGCTCTCTCCTCTCCTGTCTTGACTGATGTCAGCGGGGAATTCTCGCCCCCCCCCTTTCCACTCTAACTGTCAGATCGGGAGAGGGGAGAGCCGGCCAGTCACATGAGCGCACTAGCAAATAAGTTATAGAACAGTGCTTTTTTTCATAAGGCACATATGCAGGACACTTTGCATTATGGAAGACAGGGGATTGCCTGATAATCACAAAGTTATTTCAGCAGACAGGGAATTGTCTGATAATTACTAAGTGTGTTTACAACCACTTTAATCACAGGAAACTGCAATAGATGGACTTCACTGGCAGGATAAACAGTTATTTTGTGTGAATTTGCAAAGACAACTGTAATTGCAGATGCACCTAAATTAAGGCTTAGTTTACAATTGCAATGAAATAGAGTGGCCGAGGAGCATTTTTCACCCCTTGGCACTATCGACTCCTGGCCCTTTAAGGGGTTTTGGATGTCGGGAGGTGGGGTGGGGCCATGATTGGCTGTCACGGTGGTCACATGATCAGAAATCTCCCAATCACAAGCAGCCGTCGGTAACTGTGCCAGCTGCTTTTGCAATATTGCACGCAAATATGCAGGCGCTCGGTGCCAAGAGGTTAAAGCTTTCTTACCGGTCATTGTCACACCTGCCGCATAGTTTAATGCTAACCTGATGGCTCTGTACACATGGGAGGGTTGTTTTTACTTTGCAATGCCCCATGGCAAATAAAATATATGCATTTGTTTATGTTCACAGGTGTCTACATAGGGGTGGGCTCAACATTTTTTTTTTGAGGGGATAAAACTTGATGGGTATAATTTTTTTAACTTCATATTTTATCACATAGGGGATCAAAAATCCCTTATGTGATAGCATTTTCTTATTGGGTTCTCGTTAAAACAGCAGTGGTCATGGAGGCTGGGTAAAGTGAAAGCTCAACCCAGAATTGACATTATGCATGTCGCTTCAGTCACAAGTCTCTGTTCCCTATACCACCCTTGTACCTGCCATGGGGATCCTGGACCTGCAGGTTGAATAGCAGAGCCCAGGAAACATGGGCCATGGAAGCGATCAGGCTGCTGTACAGCCTCCCAAATGCTTCCACCTGACAACCAACATTCAGCTTGTCCGATTTAAATGTTGGTGGCACCACAAGGGTTAACACAAGTAGAAAAATAACAGATCTACAGGCAAGATCAGTAGTTCCATATATTATGTTTGTGGGGAAGGGTGATTTTTGATATTTTTGCCCATAGATATACTTCAGCACTACAAATTATAGCGCGATTAGTTGCCCTCTATATTTTGTAGAGACATTAATTTAGAAAAATATTTTCCTTGTTTCATTATCAGCAAGATATACAAATGCTTGTCTCATTTTGTTGATGGACCCGAAACCTCCCAGAGTGTGATTACATTTCTGTTCATCTGACCTTTTAAAATCCCCAGGCATTTTCACATTTTTGGGAAGTGCCGTGATGTCCTCCTGTGCTCTACTGCTAAATGTCAGCACTCAGAAGGAAAACTCAAATGGTTTTTGTGTGGCGGTACTGTATTATCCATACTAAATTCTACACTGATGGAGAGTATTCTATCCAATTAACTACAAAGGTTTCTTCATATAAGTGAGTAGAATGGATAGAATCTGGCAAGTTAAAGTGGTTCTTCAGCCTTTTAAAATAAAAATGAAGTATAATACTGTAGCTGCTAACTTAATAAAAGGACACTCACCTGTTCAGGGGTCCAGTGCCTTGCTCATCCAACTTCTTTGCTGGTTTTGGGTGCCTGGCACCAGCATGTTTTCTGTGGGCAGCCGGCTGTGATTCTGTGTGGCTTCACATTTGGCTGCCCACTGAGCATGAACAAGCCACGCTGTGCTTTTGTAAATTGGTCGCTCAGCGTCCCAGAAGGTAGCAGACCTGAGGAAGACAACTTCCGCTAAGTCCACGCAGCGATCCAACCAGAATTGGGAGTGAGTATCTGTCAAAACCATGTACCCGCCCTCCTTTCCTCCAAAAAAGTGCCAAAAATAAAAAGGAGGGGAGAAGGGCATAAAGCGGAACGTCCCCTTTAGGTTAATCTATTTTGCAATCTGTGTCTTACTGAGGACATTTTCTTTCACATTCTTGTAAATGGGGCCCTCTTTAACATGTGTTCCCTTTTAGCCCTTCCCTTTCTGCATATAGGATTGGATGAGGAGATGGTCATGGTCCAGGTGCAGAGAAGAGAGCAGCTATATAGAAGGGAGAGTGTAGGAGGTCTTCCCCATTGGGGGTGGGGAGGAGACACCTGAAGGCCTGAAGAGGTTATATCATGTGTGGTCCTGTTAGATAGCACAGGGCTAGCCTAAGGACTAGACCTGGAACCACCAAAAATACAAGACCTTGCAATGTGTGTAGTTAAGTAGTGTATGCTCCTGCCCAGGCTCAGTGGTGAAGATGTGCTAGGAATGTGTTGTTGTATTAGAGCCTAATGAGATTTAGTTGGGCTTTGCCACTCCTTTGCAATGCTACTGAGTGACTGGATTGGGATCTGGCTTTACAACCCAGCCCTTATGTCGCTGTCCTACACACAGTGATATTCTTCACTGTGTACCCCCTGGCTGAAAGCATCTGGCTACAACATCCTAGACTTGAGAAAGGGGGGATGGGGATGCGATACATCCTTCCATGTAGATTCAAAAGGAAGCAAGAGGAATTAAATGAAAATCCATTTCTAGAAGCCAGCTCTCATTTCCATCAACAACTCTAACATGTTACATAGTTGTGTAGCACCCTGGTCTTGAACAGGGATGCTGCTAAATTTAGTTTGCTAGGTGGTAACTAGCCTGGCCAATTGTTAGGGGATCTTCTGATTCTTTCCCTAATTATGGGTTTGCGGCACCTCTCTCCTCTGCCCCTAGGTGGCGTTGCTCCTTATGGCATTGGAAAGATAAGGTGTCAATGAACTTGGAATATGAGTGGATAGGTTGCCACCTAGACGGCTGTCTGGGTGGACATGTGTTGAAAGCTTCCAGCTGCTAGGCCAGAAGCCTGAGGCCTATCTGGGATTTCCCTGGTTGCTAAGCAGTCTGAAGCCTACCCAGGATAAGAAGGCGCAGCGGAGGGTTGGGGTTTCATGTTGGAAATCTAACCAAGTTGCACAGGTTCTGCTGGCCGGAGAACCCTTCTTTGTCGGAGGTGAAGGGGCCGAGTTGCTAACGGAGGTCAACCTTTCCTGTCGCCAGAGGCAAAGCGTGAACCAGGATCAGAGGTAAAGGGGAAACGGTCACCCTCAAGGGACAATGCTCCTGTTATCAGAGGCCAGAGTTCAGAGTCTGAGAGAGTACCGGAGCAGCCTTTTTCACCAACCGGTGGAGAAGTTGGGAAAGTCTCAGTGGAAGTCAAGCTATGAACCCAGCAGGATAGAAGGGGAGAAGCTTGTGAGAGCATTCAGCAGTTGGGCTTAAGAACCAAGTAAGGGACTCAGCAGGTTAGCATGGAGACGCTTGGAAGGTACAGTAGTTGGCTGTGTGAAGTACAAGGGGCCTAGTGGCAGTGGGAGTCTGAGGAGTCTTGTTAAGAAACTGTGAGTTAAGTTTATGAAGCTGCAGCAGGAGGCTGTGATATGGAGGCCAGGTCTACACAACGGAGGTACTAAGTTTGGTATGTGTATCGATCTGTGTTGAAGTTCAAAGTACAAGCTCAATAGCAAAGGAAATAGTTTTCGTCAGGCTCTGGTCAATGAGAAAGCCTGTGGGATTATACAACAATCTCATTGTCATATTTTTGTGAGTCTGCGAAGTGCTTTTGCACCCACCAAAAGGATGTCCTGGCCCTAACCCTCTCCCCCCCAGTTCTTTAAGAGAAAATAAATCTCTTTTGTTCTGCATCAGCAAAGTGTCTGTTGCCCAACTCAATTATTTTATCTGCACCCACCATGCCTAGCAACCCACACTGTGAAGATGGATGTCAGCTGTCCCTGGAGGTCACCATCAGGCCTCTATAGACTGGGGCCATGGCTACAGTTGCATTGCCAGTGGTCTCTTTGCAGATGTCCAACATCTGCAGAGAGACCACTGGCAATGCATCCTGCAACACGTTCTTGAAAAGGGTTTCATGTATGTTACAGCTAACTGAAAATGTTTTTTTCCTGTCTTCATTGCCTAGAGCTCCCCTTTAGGCTCTCCTGTACAAATCCTTGTTGTTATGCTTAGAGAATTAAAGCATTGGAGGACTAATTAAGAGCGCATTGTTGAAGATGTTACACTTCATTTCTTGGCTATTTCACACTGAAAAACGTGTTCTCTAAACAGCAATTCCAAGATGTTGAATCTGAATAGAATTAAAATAAAAGGAAATGGGTTGTGTACTAGACACCTGTGCTTCAGAACAAGATTTACAGAGACCTAAGGATAAGGAGGAGGCTATTTCACGTGTCTGCAATATGATGAAGGAACTTTCAGAAGGAGATATAATATCTGCCAAACACGGGCAGACCAGTTACTTGGATGATGAGTATAGAGCATAGACTGCATTATAGCCTTTTTAACAGAACAGTCATGACTTTTCAGTTTTTAGTAGATTTGGATGATTAGTAAAGGAATATTGCTGACTTTTCCGTTTTTGGTAGATGCAGTAGAGTCCCCAAGAGATATGGACAAATCACCTAACAGTTCTTTATAGCTCTTAGTGACTCTATTCTCAAGTCAGCTCACCTGATGTGTCCACTATAAGGGGTTGCCACACTCCTGTCGAAGTTTGTATTTATTTTATACTATGGAGAGTGTACAATGAAAAGCTGGGAACACCTAAAACATTTAGACTGACAGAAATAAAATTGAGAATGATGATGGCAGAGAGATCTCTGTTAGAGAATCCTAAACATATAAAACCCAGGGCCTGACTCTGTAACTAAATGCAAATTATTGATGGACTGACTTTGTAACCATTTTTTTCTGATATAGGCATAATTACAACAGTAGCAACAATCCAAAAGCGATTGAGTCGGCACTCCGGAAATTCTTCCAAATGCTTTATTAAACGGAGACCATGCACATACAGCAGACGCGTTTCGACAGTTACGCCTTGTTCACCGCTTAGTATACAAAATGAACACAAACATTTAAATATACAAACCAGTAGATAAAACTGATCATGTGATCTGCTCCAGTCCAATTAATTACTTGTGGTCATTGAACACAGCTGGGAGGCATCACTGCTGGTATAAATCTCCTGTGGAGCAGAAAAAGACAAAGGAGAAAATGAGGGGGGAAAAAAGATACATTTAAAATCATAATATCAAGTATAATTAAAAAGAAGAAATATATGTATCCATCTCTTATGATCAGTACAGAAAAAATGGAAAGGCATTGAAAAAGGGCATGTCACAGGGTAATTACTGTGGCATGCCCTGTAATAATCTGTATATATAAAACTGGTTAAACCAATTTTTCATAGTGAGATGCATCCAATAAGCCCTACGCGTATCGTGGATTTAAGCCACTCTTCAGGGGCAAATGCATTAAATATCTGTGAAAAAACAAATAGAAATAATATTGTATATAGCAATATAGCAAGGGTGCCTGACAAAAATGAATACTAAGCAAAGGGAGGAGAGTGCTTCTCCCTCTTGGGTACTTACATATGCACTAAATAAGAAGTGGTGAGATTGGTCTCCATCTTGAGGGAGCCTGTCACATTTTGACAGGTTTTGTGAGATTTTGGCAGCCATCTTGGGATGTAGGATAGCGTTTCCTGTGTCATTAGGGAGCCCCTGTAATGGCAAGTGTTAGCTGGAGACAGGACCCCATTTCATATCGGGACAGCTAGGTTTCGGGTGCGGCCTCACCCCTTCGGATGGAATGGGTGGAGAATCAGGAGATTTTATCAGCCCTGGAATTTGGAACCCTGTAGATGAAAAGGTTGGAAGGAAGTTTAATGCACACCTGTAGGCCTTTTCTGTTATCCATGAAGCTTGGTTCGAAATACTCTGTGTAGCTCCCTGTTACTTTGAGTGAGCTATGATGTAAATTTAGTTTTTGGTTTTAGTCTTCATTTTTTCAGATAGATTGTATATGGTTTAGCTGGCCTTGCCCTAATTTCAGGAAGGTTGTGCATTTCTCAATGTTGTCAGTAGGTGTTGCTGCTATCTCAGGCCAGTATGAGAAATACAGCTGAACTGAGTTATTTATAATAATTCTTCTTTCCAGAGCAGCCCAGTAGGAGGTTCCTGGCTGCTGTGCATTCTGGGAAAGGGTATTTACTTGGGTGTGGCCATGTACTCTTCTCTCTTCCCTCGGGACCCTCCAGGCCTGAGGATGTGCTGATGTGAGCTCTGCAAGTAGGCCCAGAAGCCTGTCTGGGGCCTACTACCCCTGCGGTGGTCCTGGGGCTCTCTTGCCTATGTGGGAGAAGCCGAGCCAAGCTGAGAAGATCCGAGGAAAGACCCTTGCTGGAAAAAGCCAGAATGATGGCTGGTCTCTCAGAAGGGCATGTTCACTCGCTTGAAGTATACACCTGCAACTAAAGCTGCCTTTACAGTATGTCGGATGGCTTAAAGGTTCTGATGCTGTGAAGCTGGATCTACTAATACCAATCCACTCCATTGCAGTATCGCCGGTTCGACCTAAAGGTTCTGGTACTGTAATCCTTTTCTATAATCTAGACTGTGTTAACTAGCACCTGAATGCGAACGCCTGTGAGAGGGGTTTATTCAGGATTGTTCATTCTACAAGCTAAATTGTGCTGTCTCCTGAATGCTAAAGCCTGTGAGAGGGGTCTATTCAGGATTGTTCATTCTGCAAATCTAAACTGTTACTATCTCTTGAATGCTAAGCCTGTGAGAGGGGTCCATTCAAGTGTGCTCTGGCTGCCAGGTCTGTGAGAGATCTATCCAGAAGTTCTACTGGCTGTAAGTCTGTGAGAGAGAATTGTCCAGAAATAATGGCGGCTGCTAGGTCTGTGAGAGAGGTCTGTCCGGGTATACAAGAGTTGTTATAAAGAGAAGCTGTGACTGGTGTATTGCAGCCACTCTCCTGGCTGTCTATGTGCAACTGCCCATCCCAACTTAACCCCTTTATAAAATTAAGACACAACACCTCCACTGGAGTTAAATGGCCGCAATGGCCTTTTATTAATACACACAAAAAATTGAACAATAAATCTTACTATTATTACCTTCCTTAGAACATAACTATTTCCCAGCTAACTGTGCAACAAATTTTTACTTGTAAACTTAATGTGTTTTGCAGGTGAGTATGGTCTACTGTATTGGCTGTATCAAAACGCCAGGTTCCATAACACGGCCCCCAGCCGCAATTACACCGACCCGGGGACAATTAGTTATCATCCGATACAGCCCCAAGACAATTTACGCCATACTGACGTCACATCCGCTAGCAGGTACCCATACCCTAGATGGGCCCCACCAATAATTCTCCACCAACCATATTTATTACCATGCCCACCTTCAAAAACCTGCGACCCCTGCCAAAACTATAACCATATCATCCCCTGTCTAGCACCATCATACTCCAACCATCCACCCAAGTCTAATAAAAGAAAAATCCCACCACCAAGTCCTGATAGTAAACCCACATTACCAGCTACCACTAGGCGGGAAATGCTTCCTCACTGATTGTCTGCTTCAACTGAACTCATCCAGCCACCCCCTACTGACCAAACTAGAAACTTATCCCCACCCTGCCACACCTAGTTCCTCCCTGGCTCTGACCACTCCTCAAATACCCTTAATCTGCCCGACGACAGCCTGGGCTGCACACAGTCATGTAGGCCCTTCACTTAATGCTGCGCATCCCTTTCCAGGCCTGTTCTTTCTACCTCTGGATTTAAAGAGTCTGTAAGTTATCTGCAACAAGGTATCTGAAACCTACCCCTAACCCTCTCTCCTTCGCTGCTTTCAAGTACTTTATTAAAGCATTGAAAAATACCTAAAGTGACTGGCACCTGAGTTTTTGTTCTAAAACTCCCCATTGTAGCCATGGATCCAACCGTCAGAAGTGATGTAAACTCTTTCCATCCCTGGCTCCCAAGAGGGTGGGGTACCCGCCACATCTGTGTTTACATTTCTGTGCCCTGGCTTATTTCCAATTTCCTTATTTTGTGCTGGTGACCAGAGTGAGTGTTGCCCAGAACAAAAATGAAGGAGGAATTTCTAAAGGGGGCGCCTGTTATGTGCAAAAGTGTCTAAGAGGGGAATTTTCTTTTAATATAGGAAATTTCCTATAACTTTCTACTGCATCTCTGGGGCAGGAGATAAAGGGAAATTTCCCCACAGGCAACAAAAATAAACTGATAGAACATAATCCTTCCCCACTCTGTCTAAAACTAAACAAAAGTGTGTTCCATTCAAATGCCTCTTTATGCATTGACATACCTCCTTAGACCCAGTCTGTCTGGACAGTATGGTCAAATGCTGACTTGGCACCATCCACAGGCAGCTTAACTCTTCAATAAGACACAAAAGTTGAATTCAATGACAATTTTTCTTCACATAATTGCAGTACAAAGGATGTTTTTCCAGTCTTTTAAAGTGTAATAAGACAACGATTTAAGTCTATCTCTGTGAATAGCTAACACTGACTGAGGGAACATGGAAGAAATGGGGAAGGTCCAGCTAGGATTAAAACAAATAGCCCTAAACTGGAGAGGAGGATAGAAGGAGAAATCAAAATCACATAGTAAACAAATGGTAGTGGTCAAAAACCACCACTAAACGTCAGTGTAGTGCTGCCCTTTTGAGGGTTGCTTAAAGAATCAATTCCCCCTTGGGTCTCCCCATTCTGAGGGTCCTCCACCGCCCCTGACACTCTGGGTTCACTCATATTGCAAGGTTCCATTGACAATTATTCTGTTTGTTTCAGTAATGGAGACCACAACACAGATAGTTAGAATTGTTTACTTAACTCTTATTTCTGCAAGAAATAACTATCTTGAAGCAACAGAAATATCACAATACTTCACAAGTTGAACTTATTGTTCTGATGAACAAAGGCAGTAGATGATTTGTTAACTTCTGTCACTCCATGTATTCTCCAAAAACAACAGTTGAAAAGTATACAATTCCTCCAACTGAGCTTAAACAATACACAAGGGTTCACTGGGAGGTGATTTGATAATGTCTATGGAAACTGAAAAGGGAAATAATACAGTACCACTGTATATCAAATAGATGACCCAAAGGGTAAATTGGTACCACTCAATGGATTATAATTCAGATAACAAGGTTCTATAATGCACAATTAAAATATATTAATTTAGCAGTTTTATATGAGTACACTTAATAACTATGAATTTATATTTAAATTCTCCTGTTCTAATTAGAGAGTTCTTAGGATATATTGTAGTAATATAGTAGTATATTGTAGTAAATAGCCCTGAGTATATTACTGGGGAGAGGATGAGGTAGTTATAACCATCCTGGCTTGCAGTGTCCAAGTAATCTTCTGCTATAAGAATGAGTTAGGTACCTAGGAACGCTGTGTCCTTCTAATCACTGAGATGAGGCACAAAAAGGTTAAATTCCACTGCACTAAATAGCCTTGTAGTGATCACTGACTTTTTAAATAAACAGGACACAAACGGCAGTCCCGTTTAAGTAAACGGTAATTCAAGAGGTAATAGAGATGCTGCATAGACAGTATAAGTACTCCTGTATGTGGGCCTGAGCCCGCTCACCAAATCCAAACAACTGTAACAAACAATCCGGCACTTAGATGAAGATGGTAGTAATGCTGGGAACATTAGTTCACGCTGGCTGCTTGCTCCTGGAATGTAGATAGCATCCGCTGCACTCCTTGCAGCTCTCCTGGATCGACAGGTACGACTGCTGCAGTAGCTGCTGCTACTTCAATCCAGACAGAGATGAGAATCGTAAGGCTCCGCTGGTCACTCACTGTCTTGCTGGAGAGCGTCTGCTAGCTGGGTCATCTGCAGAGGATTCAGTCGGCTGGAATGCTGTACATAAGCTTTGGGCCTAGCTCTGGTTGTAGCAGCATGCAGGGTTTGTCACTGATCGATCACGCTGTCCAAAGAGGCTGCCACAATGCTTTGCACCTCCCAGAAGTCCCCAGCGCAGCACAGCCTGATGGGAAATGGAGTCCTTCATACCAGAGTCTGCTGACTGTTTCTCCTTTCCACACCACAACTCCCACAAGCTTCATCCTCATTGTAATTAGTCTTATTCCACAAACACACACTAGAGGGAGTTCCCCATGTTAAGCAATGGACACAATTGTCTGTATGCCAGATGAATATTTCTGAACTCCTGGCTACACTAGCATAGTACAAAACAATAAAAACCTCACGCAGTTTGTATTTAACTATAATTATACATCAAAGTGGGGCAGATGAACATGTGAATGAGACCTAAAACCGAAGAAAATAAAGTAAGCACAACATTTGAGATAATTCCAGTGGCGACCAGTCTTAAATCTCTAATTGAAAAATGAAACAAGAATTCTGGTCACCATGAGTAATAATGCCAGTGTGGTGCTAGTGTTTTCTTTCAAATAAAGTGGAACAAAATCCATTAATTTGATGATTTCCCAAAACATTTGTAGTCAAGGTGTCAGGAAAGGGTTCACCTGCTGGTGGCACTGTGGCTCCCAGATACTGCAGTTCTGATGTCCACCAGCAGGTGTCTCTCAGCAGTCAGAAGCTGACATCTCCTGCAATCAGTCATCACCTGATGCTGATTGCAGGAAGTGTATTTAAACCTTGTGCATGCAATTCCTCACTGCCTTGGGCTGGCCATACATATTCAATGTTCTTGTACAATTTTCCTTTAGATTTACCACAAACCATATCATAGGTCAAAACTAAACAAGACTTTCCATTTTATCCAATTAGGCAGGCCCTTGTACTACATAGTTAAAGGTAAATCTAAAGAAAATTGTACGGAAATTCGGAAAATTGTATCATGTATAGCCAGCCTTGGTCGTACCTTACCTACATACTTTTTGAGATGGAAATGAGGGACACCTTTTAGCAAAATTATGTAGGCATAAGACACACCCCCTGCCATGCCCCCTTAAAGAAGAATTAAACAAAATAAAGATTATTAGTTAAACCCGCAAGTGTTTTTTTAATTATTATTATACAGGATTTATATAGCGCCAACAGTTTACGCAGTGTTTACAATATAAAAGGGGGACAATACAGTTACAGTACAATAGAATACAAGAGGATTAAGAGGGCCCTGCTCAGAAGAGCTTACAATCTAATGGGGGGGGGCAGTTGGTACAAAAGGTTGTAACTGTTGGGAGTGAGCTGATGGAAGTGATAAAAAATTAGTTAGAGGTGTGATAGGCTTCCCAGAAGAGATGCGTTTTCAAAGAACGCCTGAAGGCAGCTAGAGTAGGAGATAGCCGGACAGGTTGAGGTATAGAGTTCCGGAGGATGGGAGAAGCTCTGGAGAAATCCTGGAGATGAGCATGGGAGGAGGTGATCAGGGAGCTTGAGAATAGGAGGTCTTGGGAGGAGCGGAGAGGATGGTTTGGGTGATATGTGGAGGCAAGATTGGTGATATAGCTCGGGGCAGAGTTGTGGATGGCTTTGTATGTTGTGGTTAGTATTTTGAATTTAATTTGCTGGGTGATCAGGAGCCATGTAGTGATTGGTGGAGATGGGTGGCAGACACTGAGCAGTTGGTAAGGTGGATAAGTCTGGCAGCAGCATTCATGATAGACTAAAGAGGGGATAGCCTATGGTGAGGGAGGCCAATGAGAAGGAAGTTGCAATAGTCAAGACGAGAGATAACAAGGGAGTGAATGAGGAGCTTGGTGGTTTCATTTGTTAAAAAGGGGCGTATTTTAGAGATGTTACAGAGGTGAAGCCTACAAGCTTTCGACAGTGATTGAATTTGGGGCTGAAAGGACAGGTCAGAGTCTAGGATTACACTTAGTACCCTGGCATGAGGGGAGGGATTGATGGCTGCATTGTTGATTTTGATGGAAAAGTCATGGAGGCGGGCACGGGTGAGGGGGGGAGGAATATTACCAGCTCAGTTTTAGAGAGATTTAGTTTAAGGAAATGATGCGACATCCATGCTGATATGTCATTTAGCAAGTTAGTAATGCACGAGGTGAGGAGTAGACAGAGTTGGGTGTCATCGGCATATAGATGGTATTGGAAGCTATGGGCGGTTATCAAGGGACAAAGAGAGGGGGTTTAGATAGAGAAGGGGTCCAAGAACATAGCCTTGGGGTACCCCTACAGAAAGGGGCAATGGAGAGGAGGAGACAGAGTTGTAGGTAACACTGAAGGAGCGCTGTGATAGGTAGGAGGAGAACCAGGATAGAGCAGACTCTTGGAGGCCAAGGGAACGGAGTTTGAGAAGGAGCGGATGCTCAACAGTATCAAAGGCTGTAGAGAGGTCAAGGAGTAGTGCCCATTGGTTTTGGCAGTTAGTAAATCGTTAGTGAGTTTTAGTAAGGAAGTTACCACTACTATTCCTTTATACTGGCTTTTGAACTTTACAAATGCAGCAATTTAGAAATAGGATGAGAGGTTTAGCACCGGAGAACACTTTTTGAAAGCTATAAAATGCATTTTATATACAACTATATAGATCAGACCATAAAGAGGGACAGAAGGACTTTGTTCTAAATCAGGGACTGTCCCTCAAAATCAGGGACAGTTGGGAGCTATGGCCTTGGTATTGTCTCCATTATATTATTTTACACTTTACATGTGCATGGTATTCTCTGTGCTAGTCCACACATTTCTGGTCACACCGGTTCCTGACATAATACCAAGGCTAGTCCTGACCAGAAGTGACTGCACAGGGAAGCCATCTTGGCTTTGCTGTTTGTTGCAAGATGCATCCTGAGGAGGTTATATACTTTTCTTTGCTGGTGACAGAGGAAAAAGAATTCTGCTGCCAGATACTGAAGGAGTGGGCCAGAGATTAGCTGTTAGACTGTATTAGTCTTGCTCATTCCCTAGTTGATCAGGGCAGTATGTTGTTTGGAGATGTTCAGCCATTGATTCAAGTTTGTGCAGAGTTGCCTTTGTCCAGTACTCCTAAAGGCAGTGATGACTTTTCTCCCCCTTCAGTATGGCTCAGGTAGAATCACTAGTATGGCTATTGGAGGATGACTCGGCTTATTTCTTTGAGCACTATTCAACAGGTGTTAGTGGAGTGTATTAAAGCAGTACAGTCTCTTGTCAGACAGGCAGAGTGTAAACTGAATTTTATTCAACCATTACTACAGGCATGGTCAGATATATTGCACTCAGCCTAAGTCAGCTTGCAACAACCCATTCCTGCTTCTAGGCCCCCGCCTGCTCAAATGTCTCTCTCTCCATCACCCACAGCAACCACAGTTGCAGCCCAGTATACCTTGCTACCAATTACGTGTCAGTACCCTGTTTTCACTTGCTGCACCTACCCTGCCTTTAACCCATTGAAGATTACCTCTTCTCCGCTGCCTGCGACAACCCCACAAAGATCTTCCTTAGCAACTGTTCCCTCTTTTTCACCATCCCTCAGCTCTTCTCTTCCATCAGCTGCACCCCCTACTTATAGCCCTGCATTCACATGCAGAACTTCAGTGGCTAGACCCAAAAAGAAACAGAAGTTTTTCCCGACCCGCACAATCCTGCCACTATCCAATCCTGCTTCCATGCCAGCCGATCTGCTCCAGTCTGCCTCCACGTCAGCTGATCTGCTCCAGTCTGCCTCCACACCAGCCAATCTGCTCCAGTCTACCTCCACAATTGCCAATGGGGTTATGCCTACTGACCAAGTGCCTGCTGCCCCAAAGAGTTTAGTTCTGGTGTAAGGTATCAGCACCATAGCACTTCACCTATAACAAACCAGTTAAAACAGATTAGATATGGGTATATGGACTAAATGGCAACTCACTACTTGTGGCCACTGCAAGTAACAGAGCCGCATGGCTACTTTATCAAAGTATATTCAATTTATTTGAATAGCATTAAAGATATTAAAAATGTCACGACAAAACAATACTCTTCACCAAATCCAATTATTAAAACATTTTTTTTTTTGTTCATATGGACAGTCGTCCTGATGAAGCGGAGTTACGCTACCAAAGTAAAATGCATTTACATCAGCACATAGTGACATCAGTGGGGAGATTCCCCTTCTTTATTCACCCTGTTATTATCACAGGGAGTGAAAGTATATGAAAATGCCAAATTTTGGGTTTTCACCAGAAGAGGAAAAGAGAGGAAACCTTCCAGTGGAGACACGAGTTCTGGTAACCCTGGTGACAACCAGGGATTCCTTCACTTTGGATGGACTTTCTCTCACTTCCTGTTTGGCTATGGGACAAGAAGTAAAGGGAAATCTCACCAATGGGACATAGATGGCGGAAAAGAAAGACGGGTTATAATCCTTCCTTACTCTTATCGCAAATGATAAAAAAAAAACGTTAGTTATATTATAATATGTCTGCCCAAACATCACCTTGGTTGAGAACCAACCCATATTCCTGTGTTTTATGATCTATTATGAGCAAACATGAAACATTTAGCTCTTTTACCTCTAAGCTGTAATAATATTTTCCTGTTAAATTACTTATCTACATTGTCTGCAGGAAAATATTCTGCCTGACTAGAATTCCTCCATGAAAGTATTATTCTTTATACCTTTAACAGTTGTATCTCATATGCTCTGCTTGTTCTTTCAATAAAAGATGGAAATCTTTTATTTATCAGAATCCAAAACCGAAGCGAAAATCCTTTAAATATCAAAATCATGTTTTTTCAGTCCGTGTTCTTAATCAAGATAAAACTCCAGGCAGAATAAAAATAAAGTTACTTACTAAATGTACTTGAATTGTACTGAAGAATAAAATAAAAACTTTTTTGCGTTAACAAATAAAATCCCATGTATCCCTGGTAGGATATACCATTGATAATAAGCCAATGGCTCAGAGAATGCAGATGATGACCCTTAAGCCCTATATTGGGAATGATCCTACCTAATGGCAATGTTGCAATAACAGTCTGTTAGTCTGTATTAAACCCTTTCTGGCCACATGGTGGGGCCCAGATTCTGCGTTGGAGCACTCAAGTTAAGTTTCTCCTAACCCAGGTATAGGCGACTGACTGTCCCAACCAAACAATACTGTTTATCTTTATTAGGGTGCAGTAGAGTTTGGCCAGAGTCCTCTCACCAACTCCTGGAGCACCAGCCGGTCTCAATCTGTTCTCCTTTGGCAGCTTGTATCAGTGGCATTTTCCCCATCAGGTGGTAGCACTGGTCAGAGACTGTGGTGTTCTCTGCAAAAAGATCAATCCACAACACCAGTCAGCAACTGAGGTATTCTCATGTAGCAGGAGATGTCCACTACTCAATCACTCTGTCTCTCTGATGTGGTGGCAAAATATTCTTCTAACATCCGGCTGCATGGTCTGTCTCCTACAATGCCTTGAGCCTGTGAACAGACCTTTTCCTCTCCACAGAGTCCCGGTTATGCTGGTATGTGCGATTTCATTGCCAATATGATACACAGGCTCAATCTGTCTGGGGACTACATCCCCCACAAGTCTTCTCCTAGCAGACTCTTGTCCCAGGATGTACAGCAGTCCATAATCCCTTCCTCTGTGTCATCCTGGTGGTAGACAGGGCTTCATCCAGCCCTTTGACTATCTGCAGCTCAGCACTCATCAGTGTCTTCTCTCTACTTTTCCCCAAGCTGCCCAAGGAGAAAAGAAAGTGTGAGGGGGCGGCAGCATCAGCAATAGCCCGGTCCGTGTATTTGATCCTTTGCTGCCAGCGCTGAGGACCAGGGCTACATCTATGGATGAGAAGTGTTTAATTGTCCACCTGGAGAAGGGATATATGTGGACAGCTTCAATAGGAGGAGAGCAAAAAGTCTCTTATTGTCAGGGTAAAGTTCATCCACAATCTAAAAGACTTGCAGGAGATGGGTAGGTGTCACTGCAGGCTCCAAAAATTTGGTATCACCCACCTGAATATACAGAGTAACAGAAGTCAAAGGGCCCTTTCACACGGGCTGTCCGATCAGGTTCGCCTGTCAGATTCCAATGGAGCTGCGGGTGTCAGCGGTGACGTGTCCGCTGATGCCCGTCGCTATCCGATCCGATCCTGTCCTGCAAAATCCAGACGGATGGTGGAACTATTTTCCATCCATTTGGCGGATCGGATACAATCGGATGAAAACGGACAGGCGGTCCGTATTTACCCAATTTCCCCATAGAGGAAAACGGGACTGTGTCCATCTCCACTCTGCACAGTGAGACCGACTGTGAGGAGACTGAACAGGGTTACAAAGATTTTAATAGCTAATTTGTATATAAAAAAACGACATGCAATATTCAAAGTACAAAGTACTTCAGAAAGTTAAAGCTGAGCGCCAGGCAAACAGTTACAAATACATATGAAAATCATATAAGGGAGCTGTTTTACCTGCCATTTGTATGTCTGCTCATCAGTCCTGAAATTTACCCAGGCCTGCCATGCAGCACAGTTAGGTGGGTGACACCACTTCCTCTGTTACAAATAAAGGGCAAGACCTGTCAAAACTTATTGTATTCAGAGTGTGGAAGGATTAGATCTGCTGCCAGTTTTTTATTGTCATCCAAAGCTCTGCTAGAGAGATTTTCCCTCACTTCCTGACCTGCTGACAACAAATTTATCAGACAGGAAGTGAATAAAAATCGGCAACAGAGACAGTAAGAAAAGATGACCTGGGCTCTAGTCTTGCTTAACTCTAGTCTAGCTATCAAACCTGTGTAGAGGCTATCAGAGTTCCGCACCAAGCTGACCAGAACGCTCAGTGTACACAGACACAGCTTGTCAGCAATGAGGAGTGATTTACCCTATCCCTTTTTGTTTTCTCACAGACACATGCTGGATGCAACCTACTTTGCCTTTTCCTCTGACTGTGGTTGGTGTACTGAACTTAGCCAATCAGGGAAGACTGTGAGAGCAGAGGAGAACTCTGGGAAATGGAGTCTGCAGAGGGAGTGATTGTGTTGTGATACACGGTTCAAAGACTAGAAAACCCAACAGCCTTTGCAACAAAAGGGAAGGTTTTGACTGAGGGAAGTTTCTAGAGAGCTTAGAGTTGCAACGAGGGAGGAAGGATTCAGTTGGGGGATGGGGAGCTGCCATCCAGACTAAGGAGGACCCGGAGCGCTGTATCCAGGGGCGAAAGGGGGTATTCCAGGACCCGACCGAGAATTCAGGGGACCCTTAGAGCAGCGGAAACAGCAGCGGTGAGACAGCGTTGGTCGAACGCTCATCACAAAGAAACAGCGGTGTTGCTGTGCTGCCTGGTTTATGCTGGAGTGGGTGAGAGGGCTATTTGCCCAAAAGCTTCTTAACTTTGGTCCTGCATTACCCCCGTCTTTGATTTTGATGTCCAGTTACTAGGAACTACAATCCTGTGGTGTGATCTGACAGTGACCAAGTGTCTGTTCCTCACCTCCCTCTATCCTTTCATCTTGGATTACAAATGCAGTTTGATTAGTTGGATATACTGAGCTGTTTCCTTGCAAGAAGATCTACAAGTGCACCACCAATAGAGTGATTACAGGGCCCTGTTGGTATATGTGAAATTAGTGGCTAGCAAGCAGAACTACAAATTCTAAAGGGGAATTGGCTCAGTGCGCTGGGTTAAGGTACTAGTGTAAAGCCATCAGTCTTTGGGACTGTGGTGCCAGGAGGAAGGAGAGCGTGGACTGACACACAGGAGTTCAAGTCATTCCTGAACCCTACTCCTGCCTGGACCCATATAGCCTGGTCTGTGTTTAGGTTCTGTAAAACCTTGTTATAACGGTTTCTCTTCTTACAAGAATTTACTTCTGCTCTTGTGGCTGCCCAAGTTTAAAGGGGATCTCCGGGAGCAGGTGAAGGGATTTCTCAACTTGTACATATAATTAAAATCTCTTACTCATTTGATCTAATTCAACACAATTGTTATAAATTTATGCTGTGACTGTCCTTATATTATTTGCTTAGCAGTCCTACAGTACACTTGATGTTTTACCTTCATTCAAACCTATGTCAGTGGTTGTGATATTTGAGTTTTTCTATAACCAGGTGTGCCAGTGGGGTAGGGGGTTGACAGGGCAGAGTAAAGAACCAGTACTAACCAAGCGGCTTCTACGGGGATAGCGCTAAACCTGTATGTATGTGTAAAAAAAAAAAAGTATAAGTATATATATATATATATATATATATATATATATATCTATAGTGCTCCGCATAAATGGGTTCACCCCAACAGATTTGTCAGAGAAACTTTACTTTCCTTTCAGAATCAACATTTTCTATAGGACACTATACTACAAAATACTCCCACAAATGCGGGCCATTGATTGCAACCAAGATTTGATCATTTGCACACACAAAAAAAAAGTATTTTTCCTAACAAAATCATTCAAGACCATGTTGCAAAAATGAATGCACCCCAATGAAAGTCTTAGGCTCAAAGCTAAATTTTAGACAACAAAATCCTAATTAACAAGAATTCAACTAGAGGTGAGTCTAATTATTCATTAAACAGGTGTCCAGCAGACAGTTGGTTATAAAAGGGCGTTACTTAACAAAGAAAACCCCTTCCTATTTCATGCTGTCAGCAATGGCACCACATGGAAGAGAAATGTCACAAGGCCTTAGAAAGAAAATATTTTTTTTATACAAGAAAGGTGAAGGCTACAAGAAGATCAATAAAGCTTTACTTATCAGTCAGAATACTGTAGCAAAAGTGATACAAAAATTTAACAAAGATGGAACTGCAACTATCTCACAGAGACTTCCAGGCCATCCACGGTAGTTAACGCCTCGACAGGAGCATCTTCTGATGAGAAGGGTTGAAGAAAATCAATGCAAGTTCACGGCAGTTAGCTGAAGTAGAAAGCCGCACTGGGGTGATTGTTTCCCGTGACACAATATGGTGTGTACTGCAGAGAAATGGCATGCATGGGTGTCATCCACCAAAGGAGCCTCTCCTAAAGCCGATGCACAAAAAAGTCCACCTAGAATTTCCCAGGGCCCATGCTGAAAAAAGACAACTACTGGGATTCTGTACTCCGGAGTGATGAGACCAAGATAAATGTTTTTGGAACTGATGTCTTCAAAATTGCCATCGCAAAGGTGAGGCGTACAAAGAAAAATGCATGGTCCCTACAGTGAAACATGGTTGTTTCAGTGTCCTCCTGAGGGGCTGCATTTCATTGATGGTATCATGAATTCACAGATGTGCTGCTCTATATTGAAAGAGAAGATGCTACTCTTACTCCATGCTCTTGGTCTTCCTGGACTTTTCCAACATGACCATGATCCAAAACACACATCTAAGGCCACTGTTGCCTTTCTGAGAAAGAACCAGGATGAAAGTGATTTAGTAGCCAAGTATGTCTCCTGATCTGAATCCAATCTAACTCCTATGGGGAATTCTGAAGAGACGTGAAGTTGAGCAGCATCCTCCATCCAGCATCTAGGCACTAAAAGAGATTGTATGAATGGAAAGAATGGAAAAGATCGATTTTGCAATGTCGCCAACTTGTTCATTCCATCTCTAGAAGACTTGGTGCTGTCCTTGCAAATCATGGAGGTCATACAAAATACTAGATGCAGTAGTTTTTGTTGGGTGTATTTATTTTTGCATCAGCTAATTTGAGTAAAACTGAATATGTTGTAATCTAAGTTATATTATTAACCTTACTTTCATGTAATGAGCTAAACACATTTTTCAGTTTTGTCAACATTTTGGAAATTGTTCTTTGTTTATTGAGATATTGATTAAAATCTTACTTTTCAAAAGGAGTGTACTCATTTATGCTGAGCACCAGGGCCGCTGATAGGGCAGTACAACCAGCCCTGTTGTACCGGGCCCGACCACAGGGGCCCGGCAGCATTACAGTTCGTTACTGCAATTGCATTACAAAAAAAAACTTTCTAAATCCCCCCCCCCCACTTGCTTATGGATGGAGGGGGTTATATAATTTTCCTGGGCCCCATCAGGTCAACAAAGGGTTTAGGACGGGAGTGCAATGGAGGGACTATTTGTTTATTTTCGGGGTGCATATACATCATGCCGCCCCACTATTCTATTTGTTTCGGCTGGCGGAGTGATACAGAGATCCTCCGTTCTGCTCCCGGCTGCTGTCCTGACAAGGTGTGAAGAAGTTGAATGGCCGATGGAAGAGCAGGAGGAGCGCATGGCTGCAGTGGACACAGTGAGTGAATAATAGAGCATGGAATACTCACTGTGTCCCATTTATACTGTATATCTCAGCACAGCAGGTTATCATCAGCATTACAATAATCATCACAGGGAGCACAGTAAGCAGGGGCTCTATCATGGCTCTATCATGGCTCTGTGTCACATTGCTTTTGGGTGGTGACTTTGTTAACTTATGGCTGTACTGTGTTAGTCTGTTATATACAGTACAGCCATAAGTTAACAAAGTCACCACCCAAAAGCAATGTAACACAGAGCCATGATAGAGCCCCTGCTCACTGTGCTGTCTGTGTGATTATTGTAATGCTGATTATCATAAGACAGTGAGATGCTACTTTACACTTCATTTGGGGGAGCAGTAAATGTGCAGCGGGGCTGCATTTTTACTGCCCCCCAAACCAATCCCCTTCAAACACTTCCCATCCAGCGACTTACCAGTTCATCGATGGATTGAAAGGGTGAAATCTTGGTCATCAGTACAGCAATGATCGAGATATCATTTTTTAGCCCTAGAGATTCTGCACAAAGTAAATGTAATCCTAGTGGCTAAGAAGCCACTGGATTGCTTTTACAGTTAGCGGAAGGGGGTCTCACCACCGCCTTTATTACCTTTTAAGATATGACCAGTATTATCGGGTTCCTGTCATGGCCCATGCTATCACAACGGTTGTTCATCCCTTGTGGAAGCAAAAAAGAAAAAAAAATGTAAAGATACAGTCTAAGATTTTTTTTTATTTGTCATAAAATAAATAAAATACAATTTTAAAGAAATTTAAACTACCCCCACTCCTTCGCGCTTATGCACAATTGTGAAAACACACCTTGGCTCCGCACGCATATGTAAATTACAACACACCTGCATTTTGTTTCAAGGGGCGGGGCCAGGGGTGGGGGTCAAGGGCATGGTTGAAGGGGGCCCTGTCAGGTAGGCTGTACGGGGCCCCATAATTTCTAACAGCGGCCCTGCTGAGCACTGTATATATAATTCTGTCTGTGTTGCTTGCCTCAGTCTCTTCTCATGCTTTTGGGATTATGTTCGATATGTGCAAAGAGAGATCACACAAATACTTAAAAATATAACATTTATTACAAAGTAATGACAGATACAGATAAAGATAAAGAAAATATCAAGAATACTTAACTAAAGGTGCTTGCTTCCGTAGCCATGGAGCCTCTGACAAGGCACAGGGGATCAGGACCAGACACTTGCCTCATGGCTGTTCTCGGTGAGACTGACTCATATAGGTTTTTGCTGTGGTAATATAGAACTTGTATAAGAAAAAAGCCCACCCCCCAGCCAACACCTTGTAAGCAACAATATGACCTTTGCTTTCCTGAGGAGAGGGGGCTAGCTTGACCATATAAGGCAGTTCAAATGCCAATAAGTTGAGTCATGCAAGGTAACCAGGATATTAGAGGCTATAATAGATATTTGTGAGGCCAACCTTAATGAGGAATATGAAATATGCAATTTCCCCAACACTCAGTAAAACCCTAACTGAGGTTCTAATCACTTACTAATTATATTGATAACTAAAGAAAACACTTTGGCTGGACATAGTTGTAAGGGATGCACTGCGGGCATCAATCTACCTCCAGCCTGCTGATTAGACAGTGAAGGAACAGCAGGAAACTAAGGAGAATATCTCACTATTCACTCTGCTCTCTCCTACTGTTCGCTTGTCTTTATCAGCATATCTGCACATTGTTCACCTGGTTGGCTTCCAGTGCTGACACTTCCTCTCCCAGTTGAAGTGCTGCTCACAAAATCAAGTCATTGTTTGTTTTTTTTCTTTAATGAATACAGTGCTGCATGAATGTGTATCTTTTTTACCATAAAGGGGCCCAGTCACACGAAAGCGTTCCATTGGGGTGCGATAACGCACACACGTTATGGCTCATGTTAACATACGTGGTGTTTAGGCAGCCCATTCATTTGTGAATGGGCTGCCAACACACCACAATGGATATAAAAATGTGTATGACTTTCAAAATGCAGAGCTCCACAACGCACAGTGCCTTGTGCTTTACTGCTGTGCATGGTCTGTTGTAATCTAATGTACTGTGTGTTGAGGTGCTACTTACAATGAATGGCACCACACAGCGCCGCACAAAGACCAGGTGCGTTGTGGCAACACATGTTGATATGTGTTTTTTTAGCATGTAATGCCACAATGCACAAGATGTAAATGGGCACTGCCTACTTTTTTAAATGCATTACACTACAATGGACAGTATGGGCTTGTTTACAGCAGCTGCAATCCCCACCACTATGAAAATTGATTTGCGGTAGATTGCATTTTAAAGGGCGGTAGAGCAGCAGCTGCCAGGTGTTCAGGATACTGCCATCTCTTAAATGGCATTTTTTTTCTTCAACTGAAGGGGATCTTCTTTTGAAATGGTAAGTTTGGCTCACGATTGTGGCGTGGCCACATTCACTTAAACAGGATGCGTTTGGCATCTGATTAGCCTACCAACTGCCGTTACTAGTGGTATAATTTTTAATGTGCAGTGCCACAACCATGGCAATGTGTACCAAAACAACTGTTCCAGTTTAAGAGGCTCTTCGGTGGGGGGGGGGGGGGGGGGGGG
>BLSH010225829.1:277223-299948 GCA_018402905.1 Glandirana rugosa
TGGCTCACAGTCTTTGCTCTAATTCAGCCAAAAGGTGTTCTATTGGGTTGAGGACAGGACTCTGTGCAAGCCAGTTAAGTTCCTCCACCCCAAACTCGTTCATCCACGTCTTTATGGACCTTGCTTTGTGCACTGGTGCGCAGTCATGTTGGAACAGGAAGGGCTCATCCCCAAAATGTTCCCACATAGCTGGGAGCATGAAAGCCCCACCAAAATCCTCAGCACCAGGTCCATGATGCTCTTAATCTGGCCCTGCTTGACATCAATGTGTTTGCTCCTACAACTGACCCTTTCGGATTGTGTAAGCTTTATACAACCCTGGTTGTCTTCAAAAATGTTTATTGGTTTTGACATGTCTATATCAATGTCCACAAAAAATTTACAAATCCATATTGATTCTTTACAAGTGTATGCTGTTGCAATGTACTCTGCATCAGTTGAAGATAGAGTGATAGTTGCTTTCTTTCTACTAGATCAACTTTTGGTTCCTTCCCCTTCTTTATCTCTTTTCATCACATAACTTACATTCCTATTTTA
This sequence comes from Glandirana rugosa, assembly GCA_018402905.1. Lineage (NCBI taxonomy): Eukaryota > Metazoa > Chordata > Amphibia > Anura > Ranidae > Glandirana > Glandirana rugosa. Next base: position 277,761 of record BLSH010225829.1, read on the forward strand.
GATTTTATTTTTATTTTTTAATTTACTCTGAATTCCCATCTTTCTTCCCTTCCCCCCTCTCTTTGTCTCTTTCCTCCTGTCCTTTGTTTTCCTTCTCCCCTTGATGAAAATGTACTGTTTGAAATTTTGCTAGCTATACATTTTATATGCACTCTCAATGTATTCTGCTATGTATTAATTTGATCTGTAATATCACTCTTTTACCACTGGGCGTCCCAGCCCTACATCCATCATGTTCACCTATTTAACAGGCACACTGTTGGTATGCACTCAGGCCAATAGAAGGAGCTGTGTGCTCCAAGCGCGTAGCCCTGTTCCCTTCCTGTGTCACGGGTCACTCCGCCTACATCACTTCCAGTCCCGCATACCGGAGCAACGTACCATTGTGCCCGCCCTGGGTAGTCAGCTCGCGGCCATACCGCAGACCCCAGGCGACCCTCTGGATCACAGTCACAGACTCCACATCTCTCCCCCCCCCCCCCCCTCTGATCGGACCACCACCAGTGGATGACACCCCGTTTGACAAGCCACAGGTGGACGGTTTTATCTTTCAGCGCTTCTTGTAAGTGTTTTTTATCTCATGCGTGTGAATAAAATCTTTTAATACTACACTTAGGTGTGCCTCCCTCCCTCTTTCTTTTATCCTTCCCCATACTGGAAGATGATCTCACTTGTGGATTTGTGGTCTGTGCAGTCCTCGGCCCAATCGGCATCCACATATCCGACCAGTTTTGGAACTGATGTTGCTTGTAACCATAACTTCCTCTGAATTGTCCCTTTGAACTGCATCGCCCTTTTAATTGTGCTGATAGGGGGCTGAGACTTGTCACAATGGCAACATACAGGTGATACTCGAAAAATTTGAATATCGTGCAAAAATTAATTTATTTCAGTAATGCAACTTAAAAGGTGAAGCTAATATATGAGATCGACTTATTACATGCAAAGCAAGATAGTTCAAGCAGTGATTTTTCATAATTGTGATGATTATGGCTTACAGCTCATGAAAACCCCAAATCCACAATCTCAGAAAATTAGAATATTACATGCAATCAATAAAACAAGGATTGTACATAGAACAATATCAGACCTCTGAAAAGTATAAGCATGCATATGTACTCAGTACTTGGTTTGGGCCCCTTTTGCAGCAATTATTGCCTCAATGCGGTGTGGCATGGAAGCTATCAGCCTGTGGCACTGCTGAGGTGTTATGGAAGACCAGGATGCTTCAATAGCGACCTTCAGCTCTTCTGCATTGTTGGGTCTCATGTCTCTCATCTTTCTCTTGGCAATGCCTAGAGATTGCATAGATTCTCTATGGGGTTCAGGTCAGGCGAGTTTGCTGGCCAATCAAGCACAGTAATCCCACTGTCATTGAACCAGGTTTTGGTGCTTTTGGCAGTGTGGGCAGGTGCCAAGTCCTGCTGGAAAATGAAGTCAGCATCCCCATAGAGCTCGTCTGGTAGACGGCTGCGTTGACCCTGGACTTAATGAAGCACAGTGGACCAACACCAGCAGATGACATGGCTCCCCAAATCAACACAGACTGTGGAGACTTCACACTGGACTTCATGCATCTTGCAATGTGAGCCTCTCCATTATTCCTCCATACTCTGGGTCCTTGGTTACCAAATGAGATGCAACATTTGCTCTCATTAGAAAAGAGGACTTTGGACCACTGAGTAACAGACCGGGTCTGTTTATCTTTAGCCCAGGTAAGAGGCTTCTGACGTTGTTTGTTGTTCAGGAGCGGCTTGACAAGAGGAATAGGATATTTGAAGCCCATGTCCAGGATCTGTCTGTGTGTGATGGCTCTTGATGCACTGACTCCAGCCTCAGTCCACTCCTTGTGAAAGTCCCCAACACCTTTTGAATGGCCTTTTCCTGACAATCCTACCCAGGCTGCAGTCATCCCTGCTGTTTGTGCACCTTTTCCTTACACACTTTTCCCTTCCATATAACTTTCTATTAATGTGCTTTGATACAGCACTTTGGGAACATCCAACTTCTTTTGCAATTACCTTTTGAGGCTTTCCCTCCTTATGGAGGGCATCAATTATGGTTTTCTGCACAACTATCAGGTCAGTAGTCTTTCCCATGATTGTGATTCCTACTGAACCAGACTGAGAGACTGTTTAAAGGCTCAGGAACCCTTTGCAGGTGTTATGGCTTAATTAGATGATTAGAGTTGGACACTTTGAGCCTAGAATATTGCACCTTTTCACAATATTCTAATTTTCTGAGATTGTGGATTTGGGGTTTTCATGCTCTGTAAGCCATAATCATCACAATTATGACAAATCATTGCTTGAACTATCTTGCTTTGCATGTAATGAGTCTATCTCATATATTAGTTTCACCTTTTAAGTTGCATTACTGAAATAAATGAACTTTTGCACAATATTCTAATTTTTCGAGTATCACCTGTATAGCAGCTTACCAATTGTCCTGTGATACATGTCATTGGTAGCAAGTTTTCTGCTTCATTGTTTTTTAAATAGCCTGGTTCCATAAGAGTTTTCACTTCCTTTGCATCTTGCATATGAAATTGTTCCAAGATTTCGGAGATTTTCTGAGACTGGTTGAGAAGATAACTTCCATCTTCTCTCTCGATTTGGATTCCCAGGTAGTAGCTAATGTTCCCTAGTAATTTTGATTTCAAAATTTTCTTTCAGCTTGTGAACTGATTGTAATCTCCTTCTTGTTCAAAGCAAGTTAGAATGTCATTGACATAGATGAGGATGTATATCCATCTGTCTTCTTGATTCCTGGAGTAGAGACAAGGGTGTGCTTTAGTTCTTGAGAATACCTCTCTGGTAAGCACTTCATTCACTTTCTCATTCCACACCCTTGCAGATTGTTTAAGATCGTAGATGCTCTTCTGAAGTTTACACACAAGGTTGTCTCTTAACTCAAACCCTGGTGGTTGCTCCATGTAGAGCTCTTCCTTAATGTCTCCATATAGGAAAGCAGTTTTTTAACGTCTAGGTGTTTCACTTGCATGCCCTTCCCGGCTGCAACACTAAGAAGCAAATTCAGGAGTGTATGGTGTGGTTGTCTGGTGTACTATTCTTTGTCTCTTCAGGTATGAGACCACTTCTTTGATCATGTATTCTCCCCCATTGTCCGTGCGTATTATTTCTGGTTTGCATTGGAATTTGTTGCTAGACATGGCAACAAACTCTTAAAGTTTCTCTGATGTTTCATTCTTGTATTTCATCAGACAGGTGTACCTGGAATAATCATCAATGAAAGTTAGTACATATCTGTTCCCGCCTGACATGGGAGTTTTCATTGGACCACATACATCACTGCGCATTTATCACTTGCATTTCATGAGCACTTTGCAAGGCTCTATTGTCAAATCTTCTGATAAGCCTCTCTTTATAATATCCTGAATATCTTCAGCACTTTTGTGCCCCAGCCGCCTGTGCCATAAGTGAATACATTTGCTGTGTGTGTCATTAGAGACTGTGTTGGCTTGCGGGTCTGTGGTGATGAGCTTGTATAGGTGATCATCCAGTTTTCTTTTTGCAAGGAGTTGCTTATTGTGAGTTGTGCATTCATCGCCCTGAAACTTAACTGTAAGACTGTTGTTTGCAAGACTTTTCACTGGTAGAAGGCTCCTTTCTAGTTCTGGAACATACAGCACTTTCTTTACAAGTGTACTGTGGTGACCTCTTTGTGGTGTAATGCAGTCCAGAAAGCCTTGGCCTTTACCTTCAGAGGTGATGCTTTTCCCGTTTGCTAGGAAAACTTTGTCTTTTGCACTGTAATCAATGTTTGTGAAGAAGGTCTGATCACTAGTCATGTGACTTGTCGCATTTGAGTCTATGCACCAGCCGTGTGGCTTGCTACTCTGTCACTTTAAAGGTGCCACTCCATGAAGTGTCTGCAATTTCCTTTGTGGCTGCTTTGACTCTTTCTTTTGGGGATAGCTCTAGCTTTTGCTGCTCGGCTTTCCAGATAGAGCAGCCCTTTTTTAAGTGACCAATCTTTGTGATAGTAAAACATTTTTTTTTCTGCCAGTAAATATCTTATACAGCTCACTTCCTGTTTCTTGTCTGGAAAAATGCCTTGGCATTTGACATCATGTACTGCTCTCTCTCTCGCTCTTCTGAGAGTTTGCCAGGAGGGGGGATGAGCCTGTAAGAGGGCCAATGAGAGCTGCAGGGTTGGAGGTGTGCCTCTGTGTGTCTGTGTAAATCCAGGAAGGGAACAGGCAGCAGCTTCAACTGCCCACAGTAAAAATGAGCAGGCAGACTCAGCGGAGGGAGGTTTCTGCAGCATATTTGGCAAGTACAGAATAACAGTATATATAAAATAATATGCAAAGTGGCTGGAGGGAAGCTTCAGAATGCCAAATATGTTTTTATTACAAATTATATGAGCAGACTGCGTTTCCTCTTTAAGAGCTTTGTCGTCATGGTGCATATTTTCTTTCCTTCTGTCATATTCTTCGATTCATTTGCCTTTGACAAATTCCTGCTCGGGTCTGGTTTCTAAAGCATTAATACGAGTGGTATATGTCTCTGGAAGGCTGCAGAGGAGCAGGGCAACAATATGGTTATCTTTGATGTCTTCTCCAATGGCACACAGCTGCTCTATGATCTGTAGCGTAGCTTTCACGTGGTCACACATTTGCTGGCCTTATTTTAGTCTCCTCTTATACAGATGTCGTAGCAAAAACAGTTTGCTGTTTAGACCTGAACGCGCATGCAGTTTCTGTAATGAATTCCACATACCCTTGGCCATTTTCTCTGTTCGTATGTGGATAAGCAGGTCATCTTCCACTAGTAAGCTTATAATTGATTTTGCCTGCCTATCCTTCCTGTCCCAGTCCTCTGTTTCTCTGTTCGTGGGTCTGTCTGTATTCAGCACTTTCCACAAGTCATCCTTGTTCAGAATCACTTCTAGCTTGAATTTCCACAGCTGGTAATTGGCATTGTTCAGCTTTGCTATTGCAAACTTCACATCTCAACCACTTGCTATCTTTCAGCAGCTTGCATACAGTACTCACAGCTTTGCAGAGTTCTCTTTCCAGTGCCTGGGTGTTGCTGGGTGCCTGCAGTATCCTCTCCAGTGCCTGGGTCCATAACCTGTTATGCAGAGTATTGATTTAATGATGGAAGCTGCTTGTGTATAGCAAACGGCTTTACTTTTATGGAGAAATATATAACATGGTTTTAATCATCATGGAGACAGACAGCACAACAAACAAGTACACACTTAGATATAGACAGCACATCTTGTTATTACATTACTACAGAGAATACACATTATAACTAGGGATGAACCGGAATTTCGGCCGCCGAAAATTATCGGCATTTTCGGCCAAAATCGTTGTTTTCGGTATCGGCCGAAACAAAAAAAAGCCAGATACCGAAAAGGGGGCGGGTCCGCCCTCTGTACCATCCATTGTGGGGGTATGTGTGCATCACATACCCCACAATGGATGCCGGAGATGAGAAGATTCACAATGCACAGAGTGCGCTGCTTGTACGAGCCGCTCTGTGCATTAAATTGTCACCTAATGGAACAGGGGCTGGGTGGGTGTTAGCTGTTCGGTCCCGCCCACCTCCGATCTCAGCGTGAAGATCTGACAGCTCTCTCTCTGCATTCAGTGTAATTATGGGACAGTTTAATGCACAGAGCGGCTCGTACAAGCAGCGCTCTCTGTGCATTGTGAATTTTCTGATCTCCTCTGCCAGTGCCATCCAGTGCCACATGCCAGTGCCACCTGCCAGTATCATCCAGTGCCATCTGCCAGTACCATCCAGTGCCACCTGCCAGTACCATCCAGTGCCACCTGCCAGTGCCACCTGTCAGTGCCAACCAGTGCCACCTGCCAGTACCATCCAGTGCCGCCTAACAATGCCAATCAGTGCCACATGCCAGTGCCACCTGCCAGTACCATCCAGTTCCTCCTGCCAGTACCATGCAGTGCCACCTGTCAGTGCCAACCAGTGGCACCTGTCAGTGCCACCTATCAGTGCCAATCAGTGTGACCAATCAGTGCTGCCTATCGGTGCTTTCAATCAGTGCCGCCTGTCAGTGCCACCTATCAGCACCAATCAGTGCCGCCTGTCAGTTCCCAGGCACAGGGAGGCTGCATATGACAATTGTATATAAAAATATAAATATTTTTAAAAACTGTCATATAATGCATATGTAGCTATGTGCTCCCTTGGGAGTGGCTGGTAGTTGTGGTTCACCTTATAGCTGCCCTCAATCCCACCATATCTCACACATCAAAAGTCACTGAACAGGCCGGCTCTTGTTTTTGTTTTACATAGGGGATTTAGGGGTGACTGTGGGATGCCCAAAGGATTGGTTACAGGACTATCTATATACACTCTACTTCCTCCAGCACTTGCAGAATATTGCTCCTTCACTTCTCTCCAGAACTTCACTTGGTTTCCTGACCCGAAAGGAAATTTATCAGGCTCACTCCACTCCTCTCTCTTCATCACAGCTAGCACATGGGGAGGCCTGCACTCTGTCAGCAGGACCTCCGGACCACATGCCAGGGTCAAAGACCCCTCAAAGTACAGCTTAGTACGTTGGTGCTAGCTGGGCCTTTGATGGACTACAACTTCCAGCCCATTCCTCTTCCAGGTCACACTGACCTGCTTTCCTCCTAGTGACACTCCTTCCCCTGACTGGCTCCCGAGACCTCCACAGAGTGTCCACTATTCCTTTCCCAGCCTGCTCCAGCCTTTCCTCCAGCTCCCAGGGTCTGTCACTCACCGACTCCAGTGGATACTTTAAAGTGTTCTCAGTAGCAACTCTGCTGTTCTCCTACTTCCTTGTGCTGCTCCAGGAATCAACTCCACTCCTGGCTGCACCCAAGTCTCCAGGCCTCAAGGTCACCCCCCCCAGACTGGCGGCTCCCTCCCGGGTAGAGGCCTCCACAGCCCCTCTGCTACATCTTCCACACTTCCACCCAACTTCTCCTCCCCCCTGCTGGCAGAATGCTGTATTTAAGGAAGCCTGCCCCCTGCTAATGCAGACTGTAGATTGGTCAGGGCTCCTTGTCATACATCAGGAAGTGACACCTCCCCATCCATCCCCCTTTCCAGAGCCTTCTATGCTCTAAAAGGGGAGGAAACTCCAAGGGGTGTTCCCTCCTATCTCCAGCCACTCCCCAGCTCAGATCAAAACATTCAGGCCTGACTAAATTTTGCGCCTCCTAGCAAAAAGACCTCACCAAAAAACACCTATACTTTGGGGGCGCTACTCTTTTATATATATATATATATATATATATATATATATATATATATATATATAGTTTTGTTTATATAGCAAGCTACTTGCTGTTGCTTCTTTTACAACAGTAGCTACTCTACTCACCACTTCAGGACACCTAGATGTGTGACTTTTAGGGACCATCCCATTGTTCTTTGAAGCCTTATTGGAACCAGTATGGGTTCCTTCCCCGATCAGCACTCTAGCAGTGTTTGTGGAAGCATTGATTACAATTGATTACATACCCCTTTACCACCGAGCCTGAGTGGCGTGCACACACACATTTCCTAGGTCACACTTGTGGACATTGCTGGACAGAAATGGAACTTAAGTAAGTATTGGGGGGCTGCTGCACACAGAAGGCTTTTGTTAGGAAATGGGCCGCTCCAACTGCCTGTGCGCGCCATGCGCGCGCCCGCCTGAGCGTGCCCATGGCACCAAACGGCCTACTTAAGCAAACCGCACCATGCAGCGGTGTTACGTGTGAATTCATGAGAGCTATTCGTCTTCTGATCTCTGTTCCTGTGACCCGGCTTGTCTGAACTTGTTGAACTCTGCCTGCACCGACCCTCCGCCTGCCTACGACCACGCTTCTGCATGACCCTCTTGTACTTCAGCTGCCCGTCTGTTAATGACCCTGCCTGTACCCGACTACCCGCTTGCCTGCTCCTTCTGTACCGAACTTGTCCGCTTGTTACCTACCCGGCCTGCATCACCAGTCTTCTGTCTTGCATGGGCCCCGGAGGATCCTCACAACATCATCTGCATCCCTACCAGCCCTCGTGCCCCCCTGTGCTCTGGAATCTCCTGTCTACTCTATCAGGGGTTCCTGAACCAGGGCCGTAAGAGAATTTGCCCACTGCATAGTCAGACTCCACCACCAGGAACGTGACAGAAACGGACAGCCACGTCTGAGTCTGAGCAGGGGCCTTCTCCGCTACATGAACTTTGTCGGCACTTGAATGGTCTCTCTCGAGCCGTTCAACACCTGCAAGTTGGATACACCCAGCTGGAGGCCCGTGTCCTGGAGTCTGCTTCTCCTGCCCCATCGGGGGTCAGCCAGCTCACAATAGACTCTATGGTCTCTTTTCCCCTGGAACCCACAGTTCCCATGCCAGAAAGGTTCTCAGGGGACCGTAGGAAACTCTGGGCGTTCCGTAGTGCCTGCGGACTTTACTTCAGCTTACAGCCTTACAGCCTTGCACCTTTTCCTTGGAAACCACGAAGGTTGGCATGGTGATCTCTCTTCTGCAAGACGAGCCCCAGTCATGGGCCCACCGGCTCCTCGAACAAGGGGCACCTGAAGTTTCTGAACTTTCCTGGTTCTTCCAGGTAATGGCTCAGTTGTGTGAAGATCCACATCAGGCGGTCACTGCCGAAGCTGCGCTCCATGCCCTCCGACAAGGATGCCGCCCGGCGAAGGATTATGCGTCGGAGTTCAGGCGTTGGAGCATCGACACGGCCTGGAATGAGGCAGCTCTGTGCCACCAGTTTCGGCTAGGCTTAGCCTAACCCCTGAAGGATGAGTTGGCCCGTGTGGGTGTGCTGTCCTCTCTGGAGAGGCTCATCGGTCTGGCTATTCAGATCGATCGGCGGCTTAGGGAACGCAGAGCCGAGAGTACCAAGGTGAACCTCCGACCCTCCTGGATGTTGCCTCTGAACTTCCAAATGTTGCTCTAGCCGGCTCCACCATACCCATTTCTCCTCCTCCGATGCAGTCGGAGCCCAAGCAGCGGGGTGTGGTGCACCCGGCACAAACCCCTGAAGAGAAACCGCACTGAAGAAACCTTTCCCGCTGCCTTTATTGTGGAGAGCCGGGTCACATCGTGCGGGCCTGCCCTTCCAAGTTGTGTAAGTGCCTTGCTGTCTCTCCCCAACCAGTACCTGACAACACTGCTCACCTCACTCTCTCCATACTTCTACAGTTTCCTGGTAGAACCATTACCGCCACTGCCATCATAGACTTTGGTGCTTGCAGCTGCTTCTTGGACTTAACCTTTGCTGCTCAACATGGGATCCCTCTGCGTCCCAAAACCCGCAGGATGGCGGTGCACCTGGCTGGAGGGACAACCATAAAGTCTGGTCTAGTCACACAGGATACCGCTTCCCTGACCACCACGATTCTTGGAGGTCATAAAGAGCTCCTCACGCTGGATGTTATTGCCTCCCCTTTCTTCCCTGTCATCCTTGGACTACCTTGGCTCCAGGCCCATAACCCCACCATTGACTGGTCTACAGGGAACGTTCAGTTCCAATCACAGTACTGCCACGAGCACTGCCTGCCCAGGACTCCTGGAAGGGATCCTTCCCTACTATGCATGGACCTTGACCCAGAGCCTGATTTCCACCAGGCCGTCCCCAGAGTCTACCATGCTTTCCTGGACAGTTTTAGCAAAAAGGGGGCTGAGGTCCTTCCTCCCCATAGACTATATGATTGCCCCATCAAGCTTCTTCCCGATGCTGAAATCCCCTTCGGAAGGATTTACCTGCTTACAGAGTTGGAACTCAGCACCCTCAAATCATATATTGATGAGAACCTCAGCAAGGGGTTCATCCATCCGTCCACTTCACCAGCTGGGGCAGGTATCTTTTTCATGGAAAAGAAAGATCATACCCTGCGCCCATGCATAGACTACCGGGAACTCAATAAAGTTACGGTGAAGAACCGTTACCCGCTCCCGCTAGTTCCGGAATTGTTCCAGCACCTGGGGACTGCCACCATCTTCACCAAATTGGACCTTTGGGGAGCTTACAATCTGGTACGGATCAGAGAAGGTGATAAGTGGAAAACAAACTTTCGTACCCGTTTCGGTCATTACGAGTACTTAGTAATGCAGTTTGGTCTGTGTAACGCTCCGGCCACGTTCCAGTACTTCATAAATGATATCTTCAGGGACTTCCTCGACCTCTTTGTCATCGATTATCTGGATGATATCCTGATCTTCTCACCTTCCCTGGAGCTTCATCGCTCTCCTGTAAAGCAGGTACTGGGTCGTCTCTGTCAACATGGTCTTTATGCCAAACCTGAAAAGTGCGAATTTGAGCAGCGAAGCAGACAGTTCCTTGAACTTATCACCTCTGTCGGAGGCATCAAGATGGACCCTCAAAAGATCTCTGCCATCTTGGACTGGCCAGCTCTAGTGATAAAAAAGGAATCCAGTGCTTCGTGGGATTCGCAAACTTTTACAGGAAGTTTATCCGGGGGTTCTCCTCCCTCATCTCACCCATCACTCACTTAACCAGAGTATCTTGTTCTGCTGGACTCCTGAGGCACAAACAGCCTTTGAAAAGCTCAAAGAGCTATTCACGTTCGCACCTATCCTTAGGCATCCGGATCCTGCTTTCCCCTATGTTCTGGAAGTCGATGCATCTGAGGTGGCGGTTGGGGCAATTCTCTCCCAAAGGCAAGGCTCCAGAGCGCTGCTGCACCGGGTAGTGTTTTTCTCTCGCAAGCTATCATCTGCCGAGAGAAACTATGACGTGGGAGACCGTGAACTTCTGGCTATTAAATGGGCACTAGAAGAATGGCGGTAACTCTTAGAAGGAGCAGCGCATCCAATTCTCATCTATACTGATCACAGGAACCTTGAATACCTGAGGTTTGCTAAAAGACTGAAACCACGCCAAGGCAGGTGGGCGTTGTTCTTCACCCGAATTAGCTTCCATATTACTTAAAGGCCCAGGTCGAAGAACACCAAGCTGGACTCCCTTTTGTGCATGTTAAATGCACCCAAAACCCTGATATCCACTGATACCATACTGCCTCCTGGAAGTGTTTTGTTGCTGCAGGAAGATGTGCTGTCACGGATCCGACAAGCTTCCCTGGGGTCAAACCCCCTTCTCTGAACCCCTCTGCAACTCAAAGATGGGTTGCTCTGGCACAATCAGAAGATCTTCGTGCCAGAGAGCCTATGAACCTCAGTCCTGGACCTCTGCCACGATAACCGGCTCGCTGGGCACTTCGGGGTACCCAAGACATCTGAGTTATTACAGTGCACGTTCTGGTGGCCCTGAGTTGGAAAGGACTGTAAACGCTACGTAGAATCATGCACTACCTGCAGCCGGTGCAAGGGGAGTAAGACTTGCGTGAGGGGCCTCCTTAAACCACTACCTGTTCCAGAGAGGCCTTGGAGCCACATCTCCATGGACTTTATTGTGGAATTACCCCCTTCTGAAGGCTTCTCCACCATCTTCGTGGTAGTTGACAGGTTCTCCAAGATGGCCCACTTTCTGCCCATGAAGGGCACACCCTCTGCTGCAGACACCACAAATATATTCATCAAGGAGATTGTCAGGCTCCACGGGATACCGACAGATGTGGTATCCGACCGCGGAGTACAATTTAGGTCCAAGTTCTGGAGGTCCCTGTGCAGGTCCTTGAAGATTGGACTGTCCCTGTCTCCTGCCTACCACCCCCAAACGAATGGCCAGACAGAGCGTACCAACCAAACGCTGGAGCCTCCTTATCCCAGGATGACTGGGCTACGCTCCTACTGCTGGCTGATTTCGCATACAATAACTCTGTCCACTCGGCCACTCTTCAATCACCATTCTTCGCCAATTATGGCTTCCACCCTACCTTCTTGTCCAATGCCTGCCTGGAGAGTTCGGTGCCAGCTGTGGCTCCAATAATGGACTCCTGCAGGAGACAATGGCACGAACAGAGGCTGCTAACAAGGAGACCTTTGACAAAAAGAGACATGGTGATTTAAACTTGGAACTGGGCAGTCAAGTATGGCTTTCCATCATCAACCTAAGACTGGCATGCCCATCCAAAAAGCTTGGTCCAAAATTCTAGGGACATCTCCCTATCAAAAGAAAGATCAATGAGGTGGCATAGGAGCTGGAGTTGCCTGAGTCATTCCATATTCACCCTGTCTTCCATGTGTCCCTGTTAAAGCCTAAGATCTCCGACCCCTTTCCAGATCGGAAAACAGGCCCACCTGCACCAGCACTGATTGAGGGAATAGAGGGATTTGAGGTGGAATCCATTCTGGACTGCAAGAGGAGAGGTGGCGGCTTCCAGTATCTGGTCAAGTGGAGGGGCTATGGGCCCGAAGAGAGCTCTTGGGAGCAAGAAGAGAATTTACATGCGGAAGCTTTGATCAGGGCCTTCTGGAAAAGACACCCGGCCAAGAGAGCCCGTTTCGGTGTCCGGAGGCTGCCCCTTGGGGGGGGGGGCAATGTTAGGAAACTGGCCGTTCCAGCTGCCTGTGCGCGTTCGCATGCGCCCGTGCGCACCAATGGCGCAAAACGGCCTACTTAAGCAAACAGCACCCTGCTGCGGATGCTGTCCATTCTAGAGCGTTAAGTGTGAATTCCTGAAAGCAATCTGTCTTCTGATCTCTGTTCCTGTGACCCGGCTTGTCTGACCTTGTTGAACTTTGCCTGCACCGACCCTCTGCTTGCCTATGACCACGCTTCTGCGTGACCCTCTTGTACTTCAGCTGCCCGCCTGTTAACGACCCTGCCTGTACCCGACTACCCGCTTGCCTGCTCCTTCTGTACCGCACTTGCCCGCTTGTTACTGACCCAGCCTGCATCACCATTCTTCTGTCTTGCACGGGCTCCCGGAGGATCCTCAATACATCATCTGCATCCCTACCAGCCCTCATGCCCCCCTGTGCTCTGGAATCTCCTGTCTACTCTACTCTATCAGGGGTACATGAACAAGGGCCGTAAGAGTGGTTGCCCACTGCATAGTCAGACTCCACCACCAGGTACGTAACAGCTTTTTATCTTAATGCATAGAACGTATTAAGATTAAAAAAAACTTCTGCCTTTACAACCCCTTTAATCTACAAGCAACATGTCCTCCTTGTTTTTGCACATTTTAGCACCGCACACAATGTTTTTGAAGGCAGGCCAGCTCATGCAGGACTTCTAATTGTCAGTGAATTCCACCTGGGCTTGTTGTTAGTACATTCCTGCACTGCGCCCTCTCCTCGTTACAGGAAAGCAAGCTGAACACATTGTCAAATCCTATCTGAGCAAAGACAGCGCAGGCCTTGCTTATCACAGTAAGTGACAAGCCAGTGGGGACTATAGAGGACCTTGAGGTTCTTTGTTGCACTGTTACCACCTCCGGCACAGATAAACGGACCCCATCAGTCATTCGCAAAGTCTTAACAGACAAGCTGTGATTTTTCTTCCAATAAGACATTTAAGACAGCAGAGCGGAGCACAGGCATTATTTAATACCAGCACGTACGGGTGTGCTTGCCAGTTCATTACCACGTTTAAATCGACTAACCAGGTGTTAGCTCTTCAGGGATACCGGGGATGGGAGGACGTGTTACAGAGCGGATTTTGCAGCTATCGAGGCTGGCTTGTCGGTCTATCACCTGTGTAGGAAATAATCCTTGACAAGTGTTACACATTTGTTTGTATGTCCATCACTGTGTGCCCTGGTGGATTGTGGTACATTTCAGGTGTTAATAGTACAATATGGATTCCTAGGGTTTGGCTTCCCTGTATATCTGCCTGGTACATCCAGTGCTGTTGCATATGCCAAGATTTACTAATTTCCAAATGACATGAATTCTAAGAATTTCATGAGACATTTTCTAAGAGGTTGAGGGAAAACAAGTACAACCCCAATTCCAAAAAAGTTGGGACGCCATGTAAAAATTGACAGAAAAACAGAATGCAATGATTTTCAACTCTCATAAACCCATATTTTATTCACAATAGAAAACATATCAAATGTTACATAGTCGGGCTGAAAAAAGACACAAGTCCATTTAATTCAACCAATAAAAAAATCATACGATCCAGTATACCCACAGTTGATCCAGAGGAAGGCAACCCCCCCCCCAGCAAAGCATGATCCAATTTACTCCAGCAGGGGAAAAAATTCCTTCTTGATCCCCAGAGAGACAGCCGGATATTTTCTGGATCAACTTTACCTACAAATGTTAGTATCCAATTATATTATGCACATTTAGTTAAGAATCCTAAAGCAATCTACTGAGCTGGCCAGAACCAGCTCTTGAGGGAGTCTGTTCCACATTTTCACAGCTCTTGACCTCTGGAAGGTTTCAACCCCTTTATGACCAGGCAATTTTTTACTATTCCGCACTGTGCTGTTTTAACTGGCAATTGTGCGCTCATGCAACACTGTACACAAATGAAATGTATATAATTTTTTTCATGCAAATAGAGCTTTCTTTTGGTGGTATTGGATCACCACTGGGTTTTTTTTATTCTTTGCAATATACATTTAAAAAGACCAAACGTAAAATAAACCACAATATTTTCTACTTTGTTATAAAACATATCCAATAAAATCAAATTTCTTTATAAACTTAAGCCAAAATGTATTCTGCTACATGTCTTTGGTTTGCGTTTACGTTATACGTCTACAAACTATGGTGTATACAGTGGGTAAAATAAGTATTGAAAGAACATCATTTGACCATAAACCAGCCATGAACAGGTGCTCCTCGCAACATTTCTGTGGAGTGAAAATAATTATCAGAAGAGTTGTTCAAGAGCCAAGGACCACTTGTGGAGAGCTTCAGAAAGACCTGGAATTAGCAGGTACAATTGTTTCAAAGAAATCATTAATTAATGCACTCAACCGCCATGGCCTGTATGCACGGTCATCACGCAAGACTCCATTGCTGAAGAAAAAGCATATTGAAGCTTGTTTAAAGTTTGCCGCACAACATTTAGACAAGCCTGTGGAATACTGGGAGAATATAGTCTGGTCAGATGAGACCAACATTAAGCTCTTTGGATGCCATAACACACACCATGTTTGGTGCCCCCGCTCCCCGCCAACAGTAGCTGCAGATTATTAAGAGGCAGTGCCCCGTATTTCAGACAAAGAACAACTGGAAGAGTCATAGTGCCTTTGTAGCTCCAGAGCGTATCTGCTTAGATTAAAAGTGTGCACTTTGGGTGTTCTGTCCAAAGAGACCATATATTTTGAAACAGTGGAGTCAGTAGGTTGGCTTTTGCAAACATTTGTTCCATGAGTCCTTGTTCGTTCAGGGAGCCGATTACCTCTTTTATGGAGGGGGTTATTGGTGATTTCCATTTCCTGGCGGTGGATAATCTGATGGTGATGAGTGAATGTGTTAGTAGGGCATGAAAAGGAGCGGGCCATAGTTCAAAGTCTAGACCAAATAAGATCAGTTGAGGAGAGAGAACTATTGGTCTGTGTAACATGTCTGTTAGAAATTTGCTAATGTCATGCCAAAAGGAAGATAGATTAGGACATGACCAACAAATGTGTAGACTAGTACCTCTTTGCCCACAGGCCCTCCAGCATCTGTCTGTGGTCTAATGGTATATCTTGGCAAGTTTAGCTGGGGTGAGGTACCAATTGTGAAATATTTTTTGTAGTCCTTCCCAGTGAGTAAGACATTTAGAAAATTTCAGGGGACGTAACAAAGCTAGAGTCTATTGTTCCTTTTTGTAGATGTCTTGGAGTTGGTGTTCCCACTTCATCATAGTGGATGATTTGTTTGCAGCATGGTCGTTGGTCAGCAACTTTTAGAAGAACGATGCACCCCTTTTGGCAGAGTTGGTGTTGAAGTAGAAACTGAGTGTGTGCTGTAATATGTGGTTTTTCGACCAGGTGATTTTAGAAAGGACAGAACGAACCTTTAGATACTTGAATAGGTCTTTAGCTGGTATTTGATATTTGTCTCTCAGTTGTTGAAAGGAAAGGAGTATACCCTTATTATACAAGTGATCCATTGAGGTGACTTCGGCTTGCAACCAATTGGTCAGTGAGATGTCAGGAGTTATATTGTGCAACGCTAGCAGGGGGAGTGCTTTCATTATGGCGGGTGGTAGTCACTTTGATGCTTGGAGAATAGATTGCCATGTTCTCAGTGTAGCGTTGACTGTATTGAGAACGGTGTGTTGCTTATGATTCCTAATCAACATTGCTGCGAGAGACAGTTTGGGGTCGGTTGCTAGAATTGAGTGTTCTATTTATAGCCACGGGAATTGAGTTACTGGATTCCACCAGCTTTTCGCTTGTTCTAGAATAGTTGCTTTGTAATATGCAATGATGGGTGCTCCCATACCTCCCTCAATGGTGGGAGTGCATAGGATCTCTCTTTTAAACCTGGAGTGCTTACCGTTCCAGATGAAGGAGGATATTATTGCCTGTAATTTGACTAACTGGGAGTGGAGGAATTGTATTGGAAGTGTTCTAAAGTAATAAAGAATATGTGGCAGAATATACATTTTGGATAGCGCTATGCATCCTGCCCACGAGGCTTGTATAATTTTTTGCAATTTTATCAAGAGTTGAGCAAAATTTTGCGTAAGTAATTGGTGGGAAGGAGAGGTCAGATAGATGCCCAGATAAGGAAGTGTTGAGTCTTGGGCCCAGGAAAAGAATGTTAATTCGGTGATGGTGCGTTAAGATCTGGCTTCTAAGTTGACACCTATCATAGCAGATTTAGTGTAATTAATTTTGTACAGGGAAGCTCTACTGAAGAGGTCAAGCATTTGATGGAGACGTGGTAATGATAATTGAGGTTCAGTTATAGAAATAATCACATCATCCGCGTATAAACCGATTTTGTGGTCATAGTTGCTTATGGAGCCGCCTTTAATTGAGGCGTTCGTGCGTATCGCCTGAGCGAGCGGTTCCATTACAAGTGAGAATATCAATGGTGAGAGGGGGTAACCTTGTCTTGTGCCGTTCAAAATTTTAAAGGGTTCTGAAAATATGCCTGAATTGATGACCCTGGCAGATGGAGCAGAGTATAGAGCCATTATAGCTTTGAGTATAGAACCAGAAAAGCCAAACTTTAGTAGAACTGCCTGTAGGAAGTTCCAATCGAACCTGTCGAACGCCTTCTCTGCATCTAAGGATATGAACAAAGAAGGCGTTTGACTGTGTTCTGCTAGTTGTAGTAGGCTAATGTACCTCCTTGTTCCATCTGATGCCTGCCTCCCATTCATAAATCCCACCTGGTCCGGGTGAACCAGTTGGGGAATTACTGTAGCTATGCGAGATGCAAGGAGTTTGGCATAGAGCTTAGTGTCTGTATTAAGTAGTGATATTGGTTTATAACTGGCTGGGTCTTCTGAAGCTTTGCCCGGTTTTGGAATAGTGGTTATGGCGGCTTCCAAAGCCTCTTCTGGAATTGAGCCTGTCAATAACGTGTGGTTAAGTGTCTGGCAGAGATGTGCCAGGGTTCAGGATGTGCATAAATTGTTTATAATATTCATTGCATAGACCATCCTGGTGCTTTATGGAGTGGTAAGGAGGTTATAGCACGTTTGAGCTCTAACTCGGTGAAGGGTTCCGAGATGTTCGTAAGTTGCTCCTGAGAAAGAGATGGTAGATCAAGGTAATCCAAGAAACATGCTATATCTCCTGTGGTGGGTGTTTCTGTTTCTTCTGAGGATGCTAAGTTATACAGTGTGCCATAGAACTGGCTAAAGCGGTCAGCTATGTCTTTCGGATTGGAAAGGCGTCTCTGGTCTACAGAAAGCAAATAAGGGATCGTAGCGTGAGCTAAGTGTCTCTTAAGCGGTTTGGCGAGTAGGGCCCCTGGTTTATTATGGTGTACATAAAAATTTAGTTTCAATCTTTTCAGTGCTAGATCAAAGTTTGAGTGTAGGTGCTTACTCAGGGACTTTCTAACATTGGTTAAATCTTGTTCCAACGAGGGTGTTGGTGTAGCTTTGTGAGCCTATTCAAAAGGGTTTTAATTTGTTCTAAGAGCTTAGCTGTGGTAGCATTGTGTTTCCTTTTCTCCTGGGCCCCAAATTTTATGAGTAGACCTCTGATCACAGCCTTGTGGGCGTTCCAACATGTATATGGATTTGAGACAGAATTAGCATTATGGTGGAAGTATTATTTTAATGCGGATTCAACGTGCTTCTGGCAGTTAGGATTGGACAAAAGGGAGATGTTGAGTCTCCATCTTTTGCTTGTGGGAACGTGGTTTGGGGGGAATAGTTTAAGAGTAATTGGGGCGTGGTCAGACCAAGTGATATTGCCAATCTTGGCCTCATGGACTGTTTGAAGTGTAAATTTGTCTACCAGAAACATGTCGATCCTCGAGTATGCTTTCTGAGTGTGTGAATAGAAGGTGTAGTCCTTTTCAGTACCGTGTAAACATTGCCATGGGTCGTAGAGGTCTTCTGATGCAAGTAATTTGGATAGGACTGTGGTTTGTTTCCGCAGGGGATTAGAGGAGTCTAAGGTTTTATCCACTATTAGATTGAAGTCCCCGCATATGATGAGAGGGTGTTGCCTAAAAGGTGTCAGTTTAGCTATGACTGTTTGGTAGACTTGTTCTTGGTGGATGTTAGGGGTATAAATATTGACCAGGGTCATTACTTGGTCATTGAAGGTGGCATGGAGAATAATGTATTTTCCCAACTGGTCAATTTCAGAATGGAGTAATTTGAATGTCACCGATGATCGGCTAGCTATTAGTACTCCTGCTTTTTTTTAGGTGCGTTTGCCATAAAGCAGAGAGGGTATAATTTGTGGCTACAGCTAGGTGCTTTGTCTGCAGCAAAGTGTGTTTCTTGGGCACAAATGATGTCTGCTTTGCTTTTGGATGCCTCTTTCCAAAATAGTTGGCGTTTAAAGGGTGTGTTGAGGCCTTTGACATTAAGGGAGGTGATACTAATGGCCATGTTTGGAATGTTGAGACTAGACTGTTAAGAGAGCTGTTAAGGAGGACACCTGCTGTTCGAGAATATATGGCTACAGAAGGCAACTTTAAAATATGCAATATATATCAAAAAATGTTATGACTATATTAGAAGTTGCAGAGGTCAGTAAATAAAAAAGAAAAAACAACTTAACTAGCAATAAAACTGATCGCTAATAACATGAGTCACTTAAGTGTGAGCAACTGAAAGTGCGTAGCACTTTGGTATCACCTGGGGGGTACCAAGGGAGCCAATATATAACAACAAAAACAACTGAGAGGTATATACTCAGCTGAAACTGGGTTGCTCAATGGATTTTTAGGACCGTGCTGGATGTAATGACAGGTAAGAACCTGGTAGGAGCCTGGCATTAGTAGTGTTGCTGTTGTCTTTCTCTGGATTGATACGTGGATGGGCGGTCATGGGATGGTGGTGGAGCTCTTCGTTGATCTGGAGGCAGAGGCGGAGAGGAGATAATTCCCCAGTTTAGCAGGCGTTTCATGCCTTCCTTGGGAGAAACTTTGTGGTTTGATCGTTGTATGTAACAATCAGTTTGGCAGGGAAGCCCCACTTGTAGGGAATGCTGTGCTCTTAAAGAGTTGAGGTAACCTGGGTGAATTCTCTTCGGTTTCTGGCCGTTGCCACTGATATGTCTGTGAAGAGTGCGATGGTTGTGTAGGGGTGTGGTAGGGTTTTACTCATACGCGCTGCTGACATTAGTTTTTCCTTGACTTGGTAAAAATGTATGCGGGCCAGGAAAGTAATTTGGTTTCGCAATTCTATGTGCTCGGTCTGTCATTAATTCCGATTGTGATAGTTGCAGAATAAGCTCGAGGAATAGCTGCTGCAGGTATGTTGTAAGGTCCGAGGGCTTGATCGATTCGGGGATCCCTCTGAATTTTATGTTATTTCTTCTGGAGCGGTCTTCCAGGTCAGCCACTTTTGCTTGTAGGTAATGTATCTCTTCTGTGTGTTGTAGAATTGTGTCTGAGGACTCTTGTAGTGTGGAGGCCTGTCCACCCACTTGTCTTTCCAATGTTTCAGTGCGATCCTCTATTTCTTCCACTTTGGATTGTAAGATTGTCAGAGAAGAGCGGAGTTTGTTTCTTAGGTCTTTCTGTAGTGAGAGAAGCATCAGTTTTAAGGTGTGTTCTGATGCTGGTTGATCCCTGGCGGGAAGATCAGCTAGGGAATCCTGGGTGTTTGAATTCTCCGGATTTCCACTTCAATGCTGTATTTTGTAGAGTGGAACCTTAGATGGGGAAGGAGCTGGAGATTGCGCAGCTCTCTTGCCCCTATCTGGGGTGCTTGCTGGAGGTGGTGGAGTGCATTGTTCTGAACTGTCCATCTCTTCAGGAACAGGGGGCGACAGCAGAGGGCCTGTCAAGGCTGGGGAGGACATTAGTGGTGGAGTAGCGTTAAGACCGTTTTGGGATTGATGCATTTTGTCTCTGATGAAAAATACAGAAATGTGACGGTGGGGTCCCTGATGGGGTGAGTTAGATTTGTGCATACCACTGTGTACTTGGGTTTGCTGAGTTCGACCCACAATCTGGGCCTGTGGGGTTGGGTGTTGAAAGAGCCCGCCTTACAGTACTTGGTACCTGGAAGTGGTCAGTTCAGGGCTATGAAACCTGTAGAGGTATCAGGCCTGTCCAGAAGATAAGTAAAGATCTTTACGTCTCTAAACAGATTGTAAGTTTACAAGATGGGTGCTGCTTATCAGTTAAACAGATTGAAGGAAGGCCTAAGTTCCCTCAACGGTAGCGAGGTAATCTGTGTCTCTGGTTGAGACTGCCAGCTTCCAGATATTTGTAAGTTTCTCTCAGATTAGTAGTGGGGCTTTTGGGGTGTATGTGTCCCTGGAGACTGGCAGTTTTAGTTGTGGATGAGTAAAGTGGGGCAGATCTTGATGGTAGCAGTCGAGAACCTGGCCTTACTAGCCTTCAGGTTTGAATAACTGGGTTAATATTCAACCGTCCTCGCAGTAGAGGTGTTTTTGTCACCTACAAAGGTGATATTGCTGTGCCAATGCTTTTTATGTGTGTGGATGGCACCGGATTAGGCCGATGTATAGCGGGGGGCCGCAAGATGGCTGCTGCTGTTTATCTGTATGGTGAGGATGCAGCCTAGTCTTAGCTGGGGTCCGTGTTTTTGTTACACTATTCCCCCAAACAATGAGAGGATCCTGGGTTGGTGCAGTGTGGATGCTCTGTAGAGCTTTTGGGAAGCGGGTAGTGGCTGGATGGCACTGGATGCGGCCGGAGAGACAGCGTGGATCCTAAAATGGCGGCCGTTCACTGAGAGAACTCACTGGCTCTGTGCAGGTCAGTGAGCTGATACTTTGCTGATGTGGGGGAGAGATGAGCTATGCACGATACAGGCTGTCTGTAGCTGGGTGGCGGCGGATGTATCCGTGGGGATGCGCCTGACCAGGCGGGGACTGCTCACTGATCACTGTGGCGATCGTCCGGGAGGGTGCTGTAATGGGGAGAGAGGGGAGTGGGGGCTGTGTGGGTTCAGAGCGGGGCGAATAGTGCGCTCACCCGTTCTCTTGGCTCCTGGTTGTCCGGGGCTCGGCGGCTGTGGGCCTGATCGGCGCAAGTGAAGATGGCGGTGGTCCCGCTGCTTCCCGATCTTCACCTCTCTCTATCGCCTCTCAGATGTTGCAGGCACTCATAGTAGCTGGAATGTGTTGAGGGGTCCCTCAGGGGTTAGATTAGGGGCGACTCCTGCACTGGTGGTCCGCTGGGACGTTGCTGACAGTTTCAAGCTGAGGAGAGAAAAGCAGTCAGACGTCCATCTCTGACTGCAGCTGGCCACGCCCCCACAGAGGGTGTCTTTTAATGAGGCTTAAAAGGCAACCCAGAACACACAAATTATTTATATAACATGCTTGGGGGATGACTTGCAGCTGAATATGAAGTTACAAAGAAATACGATGTAGTCAATATAAAAGTGCCATTTTAATTCCCCTTAAAATTTAAACCAGACCCTTATCCAGGCATGCAGACTGGGTGGGCCCCCCTTTCCTGTACCCAACTAGGCCTCATGCTTTTCAACATAGGGGGGAATAGCTTGGACCTGGCTGGAGAATGAAGTTGAACCCCACACCCAGCCTTCCCGGTACAAGGCATCTTGTTCCCATGTTGAGAAAAAAGGGTCTCTTTAACACATCCTGTTCCCCAAAATGGATGTGGGAGATAGGTGTGTGTGTGTGGGGGGGGGGGGTGCTTATCAGAGTTTAGATTTATAATAGGGGGGCCAGATATCCACCCCCCCAGGTGAATG
>BLSH010225829.1:302617-319325 GCA_018402905.1 Glandirana rugosa
CTCCTTAAACTCTAAAGTGTATGACGACGAAACTCACTGTGTAACGTCTAGTTTGGGACGGATTGTGTTGCTAGCAATGCAAGCATGTGTTGTTAGTCTAACACCCTAGCATGTGTTGCTAGTCTAACACCCTCATTAAACTCTAAAGTTTATGACGACGAAACTCGCTAGATTGAAGTGATCCATCTCCGAAGACGAATCTTCCTGTCTAAGAACAAGTTTTTGGTAACGGATGAGGATATCCTGGTCGACAACGACATTCACTGTGTAATAACAACTTTTGAGTAGAGGATCAAGATTTCCCTCTCAAAGGTCGACAACGACACTCGTCACGTAAAGAACGTGGTTTTATTTTTCAGGTCGATGCAACCACAAAATTTTTTTTTTCCATAATTAACCATAATTATTTATGCTATGTAAGTATTTATTAATACCAATTAATACCTTTTTTTTTTAAAACACCAACGTAGCTGGACTTTTTATTTTGGTGCAAGAAATGCACTGCTCACAGCAACAGCTGGAAACTCTCCCTTTAGAACTAGGAGATGAGTTTTCAACAATAATGTGTCACTTACAGCAACAGCTGGTCCTATAGGAGTAGGCAATGGTTTTTGAACAAGAATCTGTCCTTCTAAGCAGAAGCCTCTACCTAGTGAAGTTAGATCGCTCAAAGCAGCAGTATTTGAAATCTCAAATTACTCCCACAATCTGATCGTTGTGTACGATCCCACAATCTGATTGTTGTGTACGAACGTAACGATCGTTGTGTTAGGCAGGGTTTGATCTGCAATGTGTCACTCAAAGCAGCAGTATGTGAAATCTCAAATTCCTCCAACAATCTGATCGTTGAGCACGATCGTAGCGATCATTGTTTTATAGAGAGTTTGATCTGCAACTCAAAGCAGCGGTATGTGAAATCTCAAATTTCTGCTATCTGTCCTCAGAGCAACAGCACAGCAGTAGTAAAGTAATCTATCTCAGGATGCAGGATCAGATGTTGTTAAAATGCCTCTAATCTCTCCCTGACGCCGTCAGCTACCTCTCCCTACAGCTAACCCAAGGAGCATGTGGCTGCAGCATCAAGTGACTCCAGCTTATATAGAGGCTGGGTCACATGATGCACTGGCCAATCACAGCCATGCCATTAGTAGGCATGGCTGTGATGGCTTCTAAGGGCAAACCAGTGAAGCGCTTGTTGATTGGCTGCCCTGCAGCTTCTCAACACGTGGAGTAAAATACCAGAACCCCGGACCGAACCCGACCGTTTTTTGAAATGTCCGGGTCCCGGACACCCGAAAGTTCGGTACAGACCCGAACGTTACAGTCCGGGTTCGCTCAACACTATCAGCCACCCAATCTACTATCGCCTGTACTTGTTCTGGCCTCACCAATCGTTGAAGGGCATTCTGGCCTACCATATAGGTTCTGTTGGCTACCTGAGGAAGGTGTTTCCCTTGTGCGTGTAGCTGGCACACCTCGACCATGTCCTCTCCTTCCAACAGGCCGTTCACCACCACCAACACCAGCAGCACCAGCATCACCAGCAGCACCATGACCATGTCCCTTATTTGCTCTCCTCATTGGGCCCACAAATGTACTATGTAGCCCTATGTAAGTATTAATACCAATTAATACTAATTAATTTCTTCAATCTGTCCCTCAGAGCAACAGCAGTAGTAATCTCAGGATGCAGGATCAGATGTTAAAATGTCTGCAATCTCTCCCTCACAAAAACGCTGACAGCTTCCTCTCCCTACCTAACCCAAGAGCATGTGACATGCAGCACTGTGACTCCAGCTTATAAAGAGGCTGGGTCACATGATGCACTGGCCAATCAAAGCCATGCCATTAGTAGGCATGGCTGTGATGGCTTCTAAGGGCAAACCAGTGAAACGCTTGTTGATTGGCTGCCCTTCAGCTATTCAACATGCGTGATCAACTACCAGAACCCAGAACCCGAACCCGAACGTTTTTTGAAATGTCCGGGTCCCAGACACCCGAAAGTTCGGTACGGACCCAAACGTTACAGTCCGGGTTCGCTCAACACTAGTGAGTACTCAAGTTATGGTGCACCAAACACCACTTTCCATTGATTAAAGTGCATCTACGTACACATTTCCCCATCTTTATTACATTAAAAGGTAGGGAGATGAGCCTACAGAGAGGGGAGAACACCGGTAAACAACAAATTGGCAGTCATGTTACACCTGCCACTGCGTAATGCCAAGTTGGCTCCAGGGATGATGATGATGGAGGAGATGATGATGATAAGGTCATTAACATTTGACAGGTGCATATCATTTAAATTTTTGACAGCAAGGCCAATTCTTGCTTTCATCAAGAGTACCTCTAAAGGGTTACGGTGTGAAGGCACCATGGACACCTAAAGCTCAATTATTCCGCACCTGTTACTTCTGTCCAAAATCTGCGAAATAAACACCAGAATTTATTTAAAAAAAATCTCTAATCTTGTTCTAAGCGCACAAAATTGTGGCCTCATCATACATCATGGCTCCCTAAGCCATTGTTTACAAAATAAAGAAAGCTTGAATGGAAAATATCCTTTTTTTGGCTTTATAAATGTCATCATTGCTGCAGCAGGTTCTATCCATTGCACAGATGCGCCACATTAAAGTCAGACTAAGGGGACCCCCAGACACTATATTTAAAGGAATTTTTAATTTTTACTGTTATTTCTCATTTTTATGGTTTCACTTTAAGCATAAGTGAATCGCTGCTCATTTAAAAAATAATTTTTAATATACTTGCAAATAAGCCTTCAAATGGGCACTTTTTTGATATTTCCAGTTCGGGTTCCATAGACTTCAATGGGGTTCTGAACGTTTGCAATGTTCGAAAGTTCTGCTGTGAATCAAATGGGGTGGTTCGGCCCATCTCTAATCGTGAACCGGATCTTCTCATCTAACATCAGAACCTGACCTCAAAGGTACTCTTTTGGCTAAATGGGCACACATACCCACATATACACTCCAAAGTTTTGTAGAAAACTTTCCCAGAACACAAGAGGCCATTGCAGCCAATTCTATATTAATGCCTTTGGTTTTAGACCGTGGCGGTCCATCCATGTGTCCAGCCCCCTGATCTACATACAGGGACGCCGGATCATGGATTCCAATGGGGGGTGTATTTTTTTTAAGCAGGTGATTAGAGCCAGAGGCTCTGATAGGCTTAAAAAAAGGGTGAGCTTGGGGCACAGAGCACTGTGCTCCGAGCGTACCCAGTTGTGTGACAACAGCGAATTAATATTTGCTATTCTCACACTAATCCTCCCGGACCAATCAGGAAGTTAGTTATGAGATTTGTTCCCCAATTGGCCAAAATGCCAGGCAATTCTATTGGACACCAATGAGTTGTGGGTAGGAGGAGACCATGGCAGGAGGAGAAAAACCACCAGTTGCCACTGAATTAGCCCACCCACGAGATCGGGGTAAGGATGCCATCCTTCTTGTGGGGGGGTGGGGTGGGGGTGCATTCCCCGACTCGTTTCCCACCGGGGGGGTTGTGGGGGTGGCACCCACCCTGAATTATCGAGCACCAGCTGCCACTGGTTTTAAAATGGGATGTTGGGGTGTCCAACAAGTCTATATAGATGGGATGGTCAAGTCCACATTCTTTTAGCCATATAGGGTAGATGTGCTGGCCCCCAGCTATTGACGCGGTTATATTTTCTATAATTTTACAAATATATGAAATAAATATTTCAATGGTGAGAGTGAGTCTTCCCTGTAATGTCTACAGAAGGTAAGTGGTCTCGGGAATAAAGATAAAAGTCACTCACCATGTCCCAGATCAATACTAGACGATGAGCATAATTAAACTTTCCATCTTTTTTTTTTTTTTTTTTAATTACAAATAATGCAATAATGACCTATACTTTTTTTAATGAAATAATTTTGCAGGATATGTTTGCTTTTTACAAGGACTTTAGGTCTATTTATTCTTTAACATAGTCAAGGTAAATTTTGCTTTTATTTCTCAACCTTTTTCAACAATCGTATAAAGGTGACTTTGCTGAGAATAGGAAATAATGGGTTATTGTGAGAAAGCTAGGCATGCTTTCACCCATTGATCACATTGTGTATCCAAACAGACACTGACTTTATCGAGAAAGGGATTAAACCGGGCAGCTGTTAACCTGTGCTATTGTGAGAGTGCTTTTATCTGATCAGAATGTGAAAATATAGAGCAATCTTAAAATGAACCTTTGCTTTGTTGATGTAGGGCAAATCAACTGGTTTACATTAATGTTCCCTTCCTCTTGCTGCTTGCATGCACTTTTCATTTGCTCTGCTGTAGCTCTGTTTAGCTGTTGTGTGCAAGGTAGTTAGGCTCTATGTATGCTCTGAATCAGGGGTTTCAAACTCTTTTCATCGCAGGCCACGTCAGCAATATGGCTACCCTCAAAGGGCTGGTTCTATGTTTAAGACTAGGTGCCCAGAGCACCCCACCCCCATTACATCAGATGTCAAGAGCCCGCACACCATCAGAAGTTAATATTCCCCCATCCTCCCTTACATCACATTGTACTCCTCTTACCTTGTGCTGCTGCCAGGAAGAAGCTATAGGCAGAGCTGGGAAGCAGAAAGTGCAGGGTCTGGAGGAGGACCCGAGGAGGGCTGGAGTCAGATGCTGGATGCTAAGACCAGGGGAGGTGGAGATGAGGGCTTGCTGCGGCTGCACAGAGAGGCGCAGGATCTTTTGGAAGAGCTCTGTCATCCTCTCTGCTGCTGACTGCTGAGATGGGGGCAGACATGAGCCTATCCAAAGCTGCATAGAGAAGCACAGGATCTGTAGTAGTTCTGTAGTCGTCCTCTGCTGCTTACTGCAGAGACAAGGTGGGAGCTGAGATGAGGGGGGTGCCACAGCTGCAGAAGAGGTGCGAGAGCCACATGAAATTAATTCAACCCGTAGGTCTCAGTGGTGGCTGGTGAAGTTTAAAGATGGTGGGGCGCTAAACCCCGCCCTTCCTTCTTGGCCCTCCCACTTCTTAGAAGCCACACCCATTATAGACTCCACCCACTCAATGTACAGTGTAACTCAGCTGTCATTCCTAATTCTCAATAAAATATTGCTGGCTCATTCATCCATTAAATGAATAAAGGTAAAGAACTACATTAGCTGTGAGGTCTGCGCAGGAACCCAGCACAGACTGGTATTATGTGGGTTTTCATGTATGTGCTATGCCATCAAGCTCCATCCTAATTCCTTATTTCATAGTAGGAACGCTGGAAATCCTCCACTAACCCCTGACACACAGTGAGCCATAGAAATGCCCCTGGTTTTTGGAACTGACCAGCTTCACTAACATACATCTTCATTATCTGTCAAAAAAAGTTCAAAATGTAATTATAAAATCAGGCGATTTAAGATGGCGTTCATTGGAAAGCAGTTATTGTAGAGAAATTGTCATGAGTAGACATTCCTCTTGTTCTGTTGTTTAATGCTAAGGTGCACAGAGGCTGAGCAAGGCTCCATGAAAACCGGCAGCTTCAACCAACACAGCAACAACTCCACTCCTGGGGACTTATTGGTCCCTGCACTGTAAGTCATGAATCATTACCAACAATGCACTGAATGCAGGGATGAAGAAGTCACCAGGAGTGGAGTTGTTGCTGTGTTGGTTGAAGCTGCCTGTTAAACAATAAAGTATGAAGAGCTGAGGGTGTGCGGTGCTCCTGAGCTCTGTGGTTCCCCAATGTCAGAAGACTAATTGCAGGTCAATTATTGTGTATGTATCCCTGAGAAATCCCTGTGACTTACATGCTGGCTCAGAGTTCTTATCCTACTGCTGAGCTTTGGAATAGACCTGTTGAGCCTTATGAGTTATCTATGGATGCAGACCAATCACTGCCTGTGTATTGCTGGGGGCTCCCTGTCATGTATGGACAGAGAACTTACCTTGCAGACACTGCTGTCCTTGGATCTGATTGTCCCTCTGAGCTTCTCATTCCCTCAAGCTGTAGTCATCCATGATGATCCATCCAGGCAGGAAATATGCTGCTCCCTTTCCTCTCCTCCATTGAACGATCACTCATATCCTCCTCCTCTGCTCTGTACAGGATGGTGGGTGGGGGAAGGGTCCCTGGTGGAGAGTGGAAACTCTGCTGGAGGTAGAGACTAAGTGTCAGAGTGTGACTTGTGGAGGGGGGACATGGCTGGGCAGCAGGCCAGAATGTGTAACTGCAGCCATAGAAGATCTTGGCTCCCCCCCCCCCCAAGGCAGAGACCAAATGGACTAAGCAGTTTAAGGTCTGTAGTTTCGGATGCCCCAAAAAGCTCCTATTCTCAGAATGGAATGTTGGAAAGCAGCCAATGAGGGTGGAGAATTCATTTTACTGTGTTCTAGATAGAGCTTTTTAATGAGATTTGGGACGGCTGCCCTGTTGCTAGGTAGATTACACTTCTATTTCTTATCTAATCTATCTATTCTAGCAATTAGCAACAGAAGCACAGCTAGAGAGAAATTCCAAAGATTTTTTTTCCTTTGGAGTTTCTCTCTAGCTGTGCTGCTGTTGGTTAATAATTAAAGTTAATTTTTATTACTTATTTTTTTGGTGGGGTGCTGCCCCAGGATCCCTTATGGGCGAGCCTCCACTGGTAGGTCTTGTGTTTTGACACACGTGCTCTGAATTGTTCTATTCTGAGATTATATTAAAGGGACATCTTGGCCGCTAAATGACTGCAGTCATTCAACGAGCGTCAAAGTTGTCACATGAGTGAAATGAAGGTAAATGATATGCTCCTTCAAATCCTGATGTTCTGGGTGTTTCTTCACTCTTGGGGTCAGGGACTGAACAGAGCATTGGGGGGAATGAGATGGTACATGTGTGTTGTTAGGGAGGGTGGATTTAAAGGTATGGCAATCTTTACATTACATTGACCAGCTTGGACCAATGTGAGTATGTATGTGCCATACCTGTGGGATCCCCACGGAAACTGGAAATCACTGTGGTAGGCACCACTACTACAGTGATCTGCACTAGTTTCCGGGCCTTTGGATGAATGAGCACAGGGGCACCTTTGGACAGCAACATTGTCAGTCTGGGGGGAGGGCAGTGTTAGATGCACTAGCAGATTTAAATACACTAATAAACAGCTAAGGCCTCATGCACATTAGATGTTTTTGCAGCTGCTCCGAGGGGCATCAGACTCTTTTTTTCCTGCCTCTAAACACCCCTGCATGTTAGCCGATGTGTCCATGCACACGTAGACTTTTAGCAGCTTTTTAGAGACAGGAAAAAAACCCACTGCCAATGCGTCCAGGAGCAGCAGCGTTTTGGCACGAAAAATAACTGATGCTTATTGACACGTGTTATCGCTAGGCGCATTTAGCGCTTCAGCATGAATTCATTTAAATGCACCTCTAAATGCGCCTTAGTGCATTACACATGTTTTCATGCATCAGACAGGCAGGCTACGAATGCAGCCCAACACAAAACACACATAATAAAAAAACAGAACAGTATCCAAGTCGTCCTGCCAGACAGTTCAGCCAGGTTCTGCACTTCTTGCTACACAGTTACATAGTTGATAAGGTTGAATAAAGTCACCAGTCCATCCAGTTCAACTTGGATGTGGGTGTGTTTGTCAATACCAATGCCCATATCACTGTATATTGTAGTTTCTAGGATACCCATCTAAGAGATTTTTAGACCTTGTGTCCTCCCTACACACTTTACTGCACCTGAGAAATGGTCTACAATTCTCCAACTGAGCAACAAAGTATTAATAGCTCCTGTAGGGTAGACAGGTGACACTTCCTCCATGTTCCCTTCCTCGTTTGGTATCAGTTGTGGGTCACATAGGAGGCCTACCCCGGGGTGGGTTCTTGTGGACTATACTAGGCACCATGGATAGGGTCACTGCCTTCCACATGGGATAGCTTTACTTTTGTCGTGCTCGCCAATGCCTTGGGACATGGTGGAGGCCACTTTTAGGGATAACCCAACCTTAAGGCAGACCTCAAATTCAAAAATAGCCATGCACCGTGTATGAACAGATGACTAAACTCCAACTCTCTTCATGTTAATGAACACCACTACTGTCATGGTTGCATTTAAGGGACACGCTGAGTCGATGCCCTCTTCACCTGTCCAGTGCATCTCTGCTACCTCACTCCCAGTAACCATATGGAGCCCCGCTGCCCACCTAGCACAGACTCCATGCGTGCATTTCACTTAACTCTTTCTCTGCCGTATCTGTCCACAGGTTGTGGACCTCTGCCGTGGAGATCTGCTCCCGTTGGTATGGGAGACCGACCTGCTCATGAAGAGAGCGCTGACAACTCCTCCTGCAAGAGGCTATCCTACCTGTCGTATGTAGACACTTATGACAGGCTGCTTGCTAGATCTGGTGACCACATGTCTTCGTACCCCAATGTGTCTCAACTGACCCAAGTGTGTGCCGGTTACTTGAATCACATCTCTTTAGTAACTTCAGACCAAGCAAGGACAACGTTTCAATAGCTTTACTTAACATAACTGGAACAATACAGACTACAGTACGCAGTTCTTTCCTAACTTATCCCCTAACCGAGGCTTTAGGGCTGCCTCAGCATACCTGCACAGGAAAGAGTCCATATTAACAGATGTCCAGGACAGGTATCTTTGGGGAAGACTGCAGATCCCAGCAGTCCTAGTCTAGTGGACTAGTCCTAGTCCACTGTAGAAGGCTCTTTATCTGTAGGTACTCCAAACTTGGCAGCAGACTGGGTGGACGGCCAACAGCAACGTGTCTTATATTGCACAATTCCCTGGGATCACACCCTCGGTCCTTTTATAATGCACAGGACCAGTGGGTCATACCCAAGAAAGCCCGCCAAGAAGGACTTTTAACAAGACCTTTTAAGAAGACCTTTGAACTCTAACCCTCCCGACTGGGGCAACTCTAAACTGACCTGTATTAGGCAACCTATCTACATGCCATGATGAGGTCATCACCTCCGTATTCCTATTGATGTTCGGTGTAAACCCTTGTGCAATGCAGTAAAGCCTCAATGGCTGACGCTGCTGTTCTCTACTCCTAATCTGAATGTGGCTGCCCTGATATTAGCTGAATGTAAAAAAGCATTCCCAATTTTATAAATTAATCTATAACTGGAATAAACTGTGTAATTTTATACCTGCTCGGAGTTCAGCTCCAACGCTTTTTTTTTTATGTCACTATTCAGAACTAACACCCGGCGGCACGGCACATAGTTTAAATCCTAGTCACAGGAGCCAGGCTATTCAGGCATGTCACTGGCAGTGATGTCATGCTTCCCAGGGAAAAGGCTTTGTCTGAACTGGCACTTACTCCTGGCATGTAGCGCCTAAGTCACAGACTGTCACTCTGATTGCTGCTGCTGCTGGCTTTGGCAATTTTCTGTAGCATTGATCTCATACCAGCACAATGCCTAATTTAAATGGATGTTTCATTTTTTTATTTTATTTTTTTCAAACTCCTAAGTGCTCTTTTATTTATAGAAATTTGCACTCAGCCAGAAAGCCAAGCTATTACCTGGACTAGGAGCAAAACTAAATTCATCTGGGCCCTGATGTGAAGCAGCAACCTATGACATTCACTGATTATTAATAACCACTACCGTACATACAAACTTCTCATACCATATCCAACGCACATATGAGCATAAAAGTGTCTGTTAGTTAATAGACATGCTGTGATGGTACTTTCGTTGTCCCCTTCAGTGCGATGAAGGGGAAAGAATACATTACTGTCAGAGCTGGGCCCCCTGTGTCATGGGCGTCATAGTGGTTACTACTGTTGTTGCTGCTGTAATTTTGATTATGAATTGTGCAATGTGTACTGATCTTTACAGGATTCCTCGGGGAAAACAGTAATGTCATAGATCTGTCTTCCTTTTGTGAACTATCTGCTTGATTAAGGTAGCCAATGTATTTGCAGCAACCTCCTAATTAGGTTGCTAGGATGTTAGACAAATGTTCTTTTTGGCTCCTCTGTAATTGGCAGTGGCAGCTCGTCCATACGCCCCTAATCCATGAGTCTGGCCCCCAATCTACATGCAGGGCGTCGGACGCATGTATTCCAATGTTTTTTTTTTTTGGAAGCACATGCTTACAGCCTGAGGCTCTAATTGGCTTCAAAATAGGGTGGGCTTGGGGTGCCGAGCATACAGTTGTGTGATAATAGAAAATTAATATTCACTGTTGTCTTCCTAAATTCTCCTTCCGACCCGGCCAATTAGGAAGTGGGTCCTGAGACCCGTCACCCGATTAGCCAAGAGGAGAAGCGATACTCTTGGTCACCTAGGAGGAGGAGGGAGAAGATGCACGGCGGAGGAAGTGCTGCCCGTGACCTAGATGTGGTAAATGTGGGTCTGGTGACGATAGCCGCGGGTATTGCATTGTACATTGTTTTATGCACACATATGGTTTAAAAAATGTGAGTTGATCACCTACTGTTTTAAATCAATGTAAAAATAAACAGATTTACGTTATGGATGTTTTTTCATCTCCTTTATGGTAAACCTGTTCAAGACACTTGCTGGCTTGCTGAGAAAACCGAGGAACCATTGACTAACCATCATAAAAAGATTCTCTGATCCATCTGAGTTGACACCCATCTGGCTTCCTGGGAAACTCAAAGAATCATTGATGAATAATAACAAGGTGTATAAAATACTTGGATTCGGATTTGGTCTGGCGCTGAAGCAGGATGGCAGCATAGAACAAGATTTCCGACATCCACTGCCTCTAAATAGCCTTTCATCAGTGGAAGAGCTCGTTTCCAGTCAGTCGATGGCAGGTCGAAGCTCATCGGTCACCCGATCGCAAGGGGACCTTTACACCCAGCTCAGCCGGAACATTCTGGCGATGTTCCACACACAACAGCAAGACTTGCAGGCTGCATCCCAAACCACGGACCGAAGTATGGCAACCCACACCGGCTCAGCCCCTCTACTGCAGATATGCATGCTCAGCAGTCTCCGCATCTCAGCCTGGCGGACCTGCAGCTAGTCGCCATGGACATTAAAAACACCCTGTCTGCAGCTATACCAGATCTGAAAACAGATCTCAGGGCAGTGTCCTCTCGATTGGAACACGTGGAGATGGCAGCTATGACACATAGCACCACCATCCAGCAAGTACAGCAAGCTACCAGTGTGCACGCACAACAGTTGATGGAGATGTACTGCCATATAGAAGACCTAAACAATTGGGGCAGGAAACACAATTTGTGGGTCAGAGGACACAGTGTGCTGCCTGGTTAGCTTTACACAGGAGAACATCCTACAGTCAGCTTGCAATCAGGACCACTTGGTACATGAGGGGTCACGCATACAGTTGTTCCAGGATCTGTCCACCATCACTCTGCAGCAGAGGAGAGACTTGCGTCCTGTCCTCCAGGTGCTTCGAATTAGACGCATTGCATATCGGTGGAAACATCCGTTCTGCTTACAAGCAACTGCAGGAAACAGCACCGCATCACTGAGAATACCCGCAGACTTGTAAGCCTTCTGCAACACCCTTGAGGTCCTGCTGGTTTCTGTCCCTGAGTGGTACAGTTTTTTCCTCCAATCTGACCCCTGGATCTCTACCCAATTGGAGGATTTGCCATGTCAGTAAAGACATAGACAGACAGAGACTTCGCAGACCCTCGTCCAACTAACCTCGCAGATTCTGCAGCGACATGGAAACAGTTGAGGGCCCAAGACTCTACCCTTCTTCAGTGCGATGCAAGACAGATCACAGGGCTTGAAAATAACTTTACTGGTTGAGCTGTTCCCAAAGATCCCCTCTTCGGAAGATCATGGCCTCTGTTTGCCTCTGATGCATAACAAGTTCATGGGACCCACGCTGCACACCTACGATTGAGGTATAACGTGACATAGAAGCATTGGGGTGAGGGTCACTATGTGCTGGGGCTGATAGTAGCATGGGGTTTGCCTCCTCCTGAGCTGACTGATGGGGGGGGGGGAGGATATGGGGGGACACCCCTACTCTCTTCGAATGTGGTAGCCATTATCTGGAGATATCCCAGGGGATATGGGACATAACGCTCTGACTTTAGGATGTGGTCTTACGCTTCGAACTGTGCAAGCATATAGCCTACTTATCATTGAGTTCTACCTCTGAGGTTCGGTTTTAATGCCTGTACCACCTATGCTACCTTGAAGCCTATGGACAACATCTGCTTCCCTACCTCAGGCTTGGGGTCACTGGGAGGATGCTTGTATTTTCTCATGAGAATTTAACATTTCCCCTGCACTCCAGCCCCATTCTTGCAATATTAATGCACAACAGGGTATTACCAAACACTTAAAATTTAAATATACCCACCGGAACACAATAGGTACTTAAGCTATGACTATACTTTGTGCTTTTCTCTTTTGTGTGACCTTTTCAGCTTCAGCAATTCGCCTATAGCCCCTTGGAGGCCCTAAGCAATGTGGGCACGATACTGACCTGATGTTGGCGAGACCACAGGAACATACAGCTCATCAGATAACTTTCACCTCTCTGTCTAATATGCCGATCAGGCCTTTCAATCCTACAGGGCCTCGACAGGTTACCTTTACATTTATGCTTTTGACTTTATTCTGCTTTCATTTCACGTTATGCCAATATTTTTTTTTAAAGGTGTATTATTATTATTATACATATAAACAACATCCTCATGACAGGAAAAAGAGGGTATATGGTTTACAGTAGATATCCGTATTGACTGTATAACCTCAATGCAACAAGATTAGTATACACCCAGTTATCAATCCTTGTATTGTGAAACAAAAGGAAAAGGGAAGGTAAACCAGGAAAACACCAGAAACAAAAACAAATTAAACATGACCATATGAAGTACTTGTATAGTTCTACCATCAGTTAATGACCATGATAATGTATCTAAGACTCTCCCAGGGCCCAGCAAAGGAAAACCCCCTTATCGCCAATCTAACCGCCACAAAGCTCCCTCCTATCTATCTTGCACAACCATTCCTCTATACATTATATTTCAATGGACCCAGACACCTTGTCAATCCATTTCGACCATATTTTAGAATTTTTTTTTGTACATCCCCTAGTCGTATATGTTGACTTATACATGGGCAGGGCCCGATTCACCAACTCCACCCACATCTGGAGAGTCGGCCGGTCAGGGTTTTTCCACTGAAGGGCAATTGCCTTTCTAGCATAGAAAAAGAGAAATCTAATTAAAGTCTTATTATGTATTCCCAGCTCCTCCTCCTCCAAATCCCCAAGTATACACCTGGCAGGGTTGAATATATTCGGTAGGGCCAGTTTCTCTTCCATAAACTTGGTAATCTCCGACCAAAACGTACGAATTCGCGGGCATTCCCAAATCATATGGAAAAAGTTACCCACTGCGGTATGGCATCTGTAACATTCTTCAGATTCTAATTTACCCATTCTGAAAAGTCTTGCAGATGCATAATAAATTCTGTGTAGGTAATTAATTTGGATTACTTTGTCACCTGCTGCTATGACACTTTTCAACTGATCGCCCAACACTGTCTCCCACGTGTCGTCTTGTAATGCAGGGATATCTGTCTGCCATTGGGTTTGCACCCGAAGTATTTTGGAAGGTGTCTCCAAGAACAACAGGGAGTAGTATCTGGAGATCAGTTTAGAGTGATCATCATCATACAATAAAGCTTCCAGCAAGGAGGTCCGAAGGTGAACATCCCTTAACCCATATTGCGCTGCCACCGCATGTCTGAGTTGGTAATAATAGAAGAGATAATTGGCAGGGACACCCAGTTCGGACCCCAGTTCCTGGTATGGTTTGAATCTCCCCTCAGTAAACAGCTGATGCACATACTTGAGTCCAACCTGGGCCCACCAGTATACGCCAGGCAAGCGGGCAATCTCCACCAGGTTGTCATTATGCCACAGGGGGGCGTTGGGTGACAAAGTGAGGGAGGAGGCCCCAATTTTTTTTACTAGATAAATGGAAAATTTTATATGATAATTTCAGAACCTCCGCCCCCTGAATAGGATATGGGCCATTTCTATATAGATTTATCAATGCCTCGTAGGATTGCATGAGTGCCGCTTGAGCCGCTACCGAGGCATTAGCAATATCAAGAAGAAAACAGCTATGAATGTGGGTTAGTTGGGCTGCCCAGTAGTAAGCTTGCAGATCAGGCAAAGCTATCCCCCCCCCTTTTGTATTGGGAGATTCAGGGTAACTAGTGATATCCTAGCTGGTCGAGATGCCCATAGAAAAGAGGTGAGTAGAGAATCTATTTCCACAAAAAGTTTTTTTCTCTAAATAAATTGGGGCATGCCAAAAGACATACAAAAATCTGGGGAGGAAAATCACTTTAAAGAGGTTAATCCTCCCTAACAAATTCAGGGGAAGCTTACCCCAAGCATTTAAGCAGTTTTTCAATCTTCTTATTAATGGAGCCACATTGTTGTCAATATAATTTTTTAAAGGCAACTGCACCTCTATTCCCAAATCTCTAAATCTAGAAACCACTTTGAGTGGTATAGAGGGTGGAAGCAGTGGTTGAAACCAGAGATCTGTTGGGAATATGCTAGATTTAGACCAGCTGACCTTGAAGCCCGAAAAGGTCCCAA
The DNA here is from genome assembly GCA_018402905.1 of Glandirana rugosa. Lineage (NCBI taxonomy): Eukaryota > Metazoa > Chordata > Amphibia > Anura > Ranidae > Glandirana > Glandirana rugosa. The sequence goes on from BLSH010225829.1 coordinate 317,200, forward strand.
ATGTTAGGATAACCTATAGGGCAGTGAGTAGAGAGTCTGCTGGATCCGGCAAATACAACACTATATCATCTGCATATAAGGATGTTTTTCCCTCTAAGTCATTAATTTTACAACCCTTGACTCCACCATTTCGCTCTATGGCTAGGGCAAATAATAAAGGGGATAAGGGGCACCCCTGCCTAGTTCCCCTGAGCATTGGAAAGGCATCAGTTATGTTGTTATTTACTCTAAGGCGTGCCATGGGACGTGAGTAGAATAGCTTGATCCAAGTTAAAAAACTAGGGCCAAATCCAAACCTTTTAAGGATCTCAAATCTCAAGATCTCAAAACCTGGGGTTTTGTTTGGTTTAAAGGATGCAATTGCCTCATTTATTTCCTCTATTGAAATAGGTTTTTCTCTTCCGTTCACTGACAGACGCAGCCTTCTTATGACACATGGGGTTATGCTCATCCTACTAGGAGTAGACTAGGCAAAAACAAACAAAAGCGTAGGTTGGCCCCTCCCAGGGGGCCGTCCTCACCTCAGCATATAATCCCCCTGCCCTGTACAGCACATCAGTTTTTATTTGCCTAGTGCAAGGAGTAGACCTGGTTCCCTTTGGGATCTGCGGTCTCCTGAAGATTCATCTGATGAAGACTGCTATCAAGAAGCTGGCTGGTGGTATAGAGGATATCTCAAATCCAAATCTTTCCCCAGTCCGGCCGACACTATGCGAACACCCTTCGGGGTGCCCACAGCATAGCGATAGCGCCCGTTCTGTGCGGGCGGCCAGTGGCTAAAACCCACTAGAGCCCAGTGACTAGGTACGCCTGTCCAGGGGCCTGACCAGCAGCATGCCTCCCCTAGGGGACGGTAGGTCTGCTCTGGTGGCAACCGCTGCGCCCGTCAAGGATTGGTGAGTGGACCCTCTGCCGCCTTAGGGCATGGAGAGTGGGCGTCTGGGCAGCTCTGGTGGTAAGCCGGCCGGTGGGGGCCCATTAGAGGGACAGTTTGGGTAATACCCTTGTGAGGTTAATCCTCCGTCCCCCCCTCCCCCTCCCACTCCCCCTATTCCGCAGTATGGCACTGTTGCACTGACCGTTCGACTCTGCACTGACCGTCCTGAGTGCTGTGTTTGGCGGGTCACCGCCATTGAAAGATGGAGCACCGCTCGTTCGTGGCCGACCACGCGGGTGTAATGGCAGCGTCCATTGTTTGTGAAACCATGCGGTTTTCAGCCTGCGGTCTGGCGGCCCCCAGTGGTAGCTCAAGGAAGTGCAGTCCTGGTACAGGAAATGTTTAAAAACGGAAGTGGGCTTCCGGTTTTCGCTTGTACAGCGTGGCTGACACACAGCAGCAGGCTCCTGGCGTGCAGTAGTTTGTGGGCATTGCTCTTCCGGTCGGAGTGCTGAGGCATCTAAACAGCAAGTATAGCTGGCCCTTCCTGGGTGCTGGTAGTGGTGTGGGCAATCCTCCCTGGTCTCCCTGGTTGATTGGTGGAGTAGAGGTGGTGATTACACAGTGGGGGTGCTGGAAGGCTGTAATGTCAGAGGCCGGCAATACTATGGCAGGAGTACCTGCGGATCTACAATCCACCCCAGGAACACTAGTGTCTTTGGAACAGCTAAGGGCGGTGTTTGGGGAGTTCTTTCCCCGGGCGGAGGTACCCGTTCCAAGGGTTCCTCAAAAACGCCCACCCCCCCTCTTTCCTCCGGGGAGGATTCAGATCTGGAAAGCGCCTCAATGGTCACACCTGTGGAGTTTTCAGAGGGTGAACCACCCTCAGAGCATGAGGAGAGTCAAGAAACTGTCTTCGCGTGATAAGGCGATAGTGGAAGCACTGATCACTGATATCCGCAAGTCCATGCGTCTTGATCCAGCTGGGGAGTCGCATGAGTCCGCTTATGTTTGTGGCCCACTTAAACCGCCTAGGGCCCCTAGGGCTTACCCTTATGACCAAGTATTTGAGCAGGCGGTGTTTAAGGAGTGGCGTAGGCCACAAAGTTCCTTTGCTTTGCCTAAAAACTTTGCGGTGCGCTACCCCTTTGAGGAGAGCTTTACTAAGAGATGGGCCTCCCCGGTGGTGGACCCTGCCGTGGCTCGGGTGAATAAAGCAACCACCATTCCCTTGGAGGGGTCGCCATCC
>BLSH010225829.1:321775-342356 GCA_018402905.1 Glandirana rugosa
TCGAGAATCCGCCGCGATTGGCGAGGATTTGACGGCGAACATTATGAAACGTCGGTTTTCGTCGTAGGCTCCTACGATTTTGTAGTTGGAACATTTTGAATCATTTGCACACGTGACTCCGGGTTCATCGACGGAACGTGTGGACCCTGTGACTTCGAACCACAGATTTGCGGGTCCTTCATGATTGACGGGACCACCTCACGCGACACTGACCTTTGCCCCCTTGGAACGGGGCTTAGAGTATGCGTACTCAGTGCCAGGGGGCATAGGTTGCACTATGCCATCGGCTGCTCCGGCGGTTTGGAAACGCGCTAGGAAGACAGTCGTTTTTATTTCTTAGTCTGAAGGATTTTCTTCGACATCTTGAATTTATATGGGCGTTTCGGGAGTGGTGTAGGACAGAAGGATCGCGCAAAGGTTTGGCGGCCTCGTCGGCTACCGTATCACGTTGGATACGGGGGACCGTGACTCATGCGTATGAGATTCGGGGCAAGGTTCCCCCGTTTCCAGTCACAGCGCACTCCACCAGGGCAGTTAGTACTTCCTGGGCGTTTAGACACCAAGCTTCAGTGTCCCAGGTGTGCAAGGCAGCTACTTGGGCCTCAGTGCACACGTTTACTAAGTTTTACAAGGTTGATGTTTTAGCATCCTCGGATGCTGCTTTTGGCTGCAAAGTATTACAAGCGGCAGTTTAGGAGCGGTTAGCGCCGCCTAAGAGGGCGTCTTTTCTGTTGGGTACATTTGTTATGGTTTTTGCCCACCCCTCTTGATTGGCACAGCTTTGGGACGTCCCCATGTGTCATAAGAAGGCTGCGTCTGTCAGTGAACGGAAGAGAAAAATTGATTTTTTGTATAACTTACCGTAAAATCCTTTTCTCTGAGTTCACTGACAGACGCAGCACCCACCCCTCTGCGTTGGTTTTTGTACGGCTTGTTACGAACTGATGTGCTGTACAGGGCAGGGGGATTATATGCTGAGGTGAGGACGGCCCCCTGAGAGGGCCAACCTACGCTTTTGTTTGTTTTTGCCTAGTCTACTCCTAGTAGGATGAGCATAACCCCATGTGTCATAAGAAGGCTGCATCTGTCAGTGAACTCAGAGAAAAGGATTTTACGGTAAGTTATACAAAAAATCCATTTATCTAATTTTGTGGTTTCAGTCTCAGAGAGGAGAGGTAGATGAGCTTCATCTAAGTAACTCATTAAATCCTTTTGTTCATAAGCCGTTTTGGAGGAATAGAGTTGAGAATAAAACTCAAAGAAAGTCTGCGTAATCTCCTCCTGGGAGGTTTGAAGGACTTCTTTGGCGTCAAAAAACAAGAAATCGAGGTGGGCTGGACATCCACCTTGGCCAGGTAGGCCAGAATCCTACTATTTTTGTCACCAAATTCGAATAACCTCTGCTTCTGATAAAGCAGTTTCTTTTGAGTTTTCTCAATAAGAAGCAAGTCAAGTTGTTGCATTGAGTCTCTCCATAATTGATAGTTGGCAGAGGAGGGGTCCCTAATATATTCCACCTCCGCTGCCAAAGCCCTAGTCTCATGCGTGGATATTTTCCATCCCCTGACCTCTGAGATGTTTAATAGTATCCGCAACTGCACCCCGAGCAGTAGCTTTAAAAGCGTCCCATGCCACACCCATTGTTGTGCCTTCCCTATTGTCATTCCAGTAGTTGCAAATGTTTTTGGCCGTGGCCATAAAGAAGGTTTCCTCCTCCAGCCACAATAGACTTAGACGCCATAACCTATACCCCTTAGAGGGCAGGAGGCCCTCTAAGTTTAATCATGAGGGGAGAGTGATCTGAAATTGCTCTTGGTAAGTATGAGACCTCTACTACCCTCTACTACCCTAGAAAGCAAGTCAGGAGACATCAGTCCCATATCTATTCGGGAGAGAGAGATTTATATGTGGAAGAATAACACGAGTATTCCTGCGTATATGGGTATTTGCTTCACCAACAATCTACCAGATTATATTTAGAGAGACATGCCACTAACGGAGAGGTACCTAGAGACTTTGCCTGAAATCTATCCAGGTTCAGGGAAAGTACTGCATTGAGGTCACCCGCAATCAACAGTGGGCCCTCCGCCACCTGTAGCAGCTTCGACATAACTGAATCCCATAGTGCCACAGTAAATGAGGGAGGTACATTGATTCCCACAAAGGTATATGCACAATTATATATTTTTATAACCGCTATAACATACCGACCAAAGGGGTCCGTGACTATAGTTGTAATAGAACAGCACAGGGATTTAGCTATCAATATTGTAACCCCCCTTGCGTAATTAGAATATGTGGAATGAAATGTATGTGCCATGAATGCCTTTTTCCTGGTTCAAATATTTTATTAACATAAAAAGAAGACAAGAAAACAGGCCTGTGGGCCCAACAGGTTACAAGGTCGTACCAAATCTATACTGATAAGGAGGAGTATTCTCTTATAAAGATACGGATGAGTTTTGACATTTTGACAAAATTATCTTGCTAGATAGATTAGGAGAGAAATATATCCTCTTATACATTATATGGTAGCGAAGACATAGTATTAAAGAATAAACAAAAAAAACTCAGATTTGTCATCATATGAGTTGCCGATCGGTCTATAATGGAGACTTATAGTACATGAATACTTTTTAACGGAACAACTCTAGTGGAACTACGTCTATATAGTAGAGGCATAACACTGGTATGTAGAGAGGAGGGGTTGTGAAATGTAGCCAAAGAAAAGATAGGTGGTAGGACTCAAGTTAAGGGAGAGAGAAGAAATAGAGGAAAGTAGAAGAAAGAGAAAAGGGAGGGGAGAGGAGAAGGGGTACTGGGGGGGACAGAGGGTGGGAGGTGCCGGGAGGGGGTATAACCCATGGTTACCCAAGTATTATGGGGTACTATGGGAGCATCAAATTGTAATCAAAATCAGGGGGAAGAAAGTGGTTTACCCAGGGACGCCACTGACATTCAAACTTGGGGATTGAATCTAGGATAGTGGCTTCTATTTTGCCATGTATCATGGCTTTCGTTATTCTATGTTTAGTTTCTGGGAGTGGGAGGTGAGGGGGATTCCAGGCCTTGGCTATCGTTTGCTTTGCAGCAGTGGTTATCTGAAGTAATAGCTTAAATTGTGCACGGGTGATCTCTGGGGGTTTATGATTAAGTAGGGCGATTGCAGGAGAGGGTTGCAAAATTTGATCAGTAAGTGTAGAGATGATGGAAAATATTTCAGTCCAGAATTTATGAACTATGGGGCAATCCCACCATATGTGAAAATGAGTGCCTCGATCAGGGCAACCTCTAAAACAGGCAGGTGAATATGTCAACTGGTATTTGGCTATCCTGGAGGGCACCAAGTACCACTGAAACATCACTTTGTAGTTTGCTTCAAGAGATAAGATATTAGGAGTGGCCGATTTGGTGGCTAGCCAAATGTCCCTCCACTCTTCAGCTTCGAGATGCAAGTTCATATCTGTCTCCCATTTATTGACATAAGATAACTTGGTAAGGGGGGGTGGGTTTAGGAAAAGCAGGTACAATTGAGAGATAAGCCCGCACATGTGCGGGTCACGATCGCAAGCCTGTTCAAAAATAGTTTTATGGGGAAGAGAGTGATCTAAACGTATACAGGGAGTGAAGAAGTGTTTCAATATCTCCGCATTTGGGAGATTATGTGAGGAAGATAAGGTCACAAAAGATTTGAGGGTGTCGGGAGTGGTAAACGATTGGGCTCTAAGGAGACCTGTTGTCGTCCAAATGTGGAAAGAGGATGGAGAGGTCCATGCAGGGTAGAAAGAGGGATTGCGTATATAGGAGAGAAAAGGATTATGGGGGGATTGCAACTTAAATTTGAACTTAAGGTTGTCCCATAAGCGAAGGGAGTGACGTGTGACTGGGTTGGAGATGGTTTTATGGTCTCTAGTTTGGAGCCATAGTAGGTTGGCGGTAGATAGGGAGTCGCAGTCAATTGCTTCCATGGCTACCCATAGAGGGGTCTCCTTAGTGGCGTGGTATTTGGCGAGGATGGCTATCTGTGCAGCCTGGTAGTATCTAACAAAGTGGGGGAAGACCTAAACCACCTTGAGCTTTTGGGAGGTAAAGGAGAGCTCTAGGAAGCTGAGGTCGTGTCTTGCCCCATATAAAGGTTGAGACTCTACTCTGTAGGATACGTGTATAGTACGAGGGAAGTTGGATAGGGAGTACTCTAAATAGGTACAATATCTTTGGTAATATTACCATCTTTATCGCGCCGATGCGGCCAAGCCAGGATAGAGTGAGAGTAGACCAGGAGGACAGGAGTTTAGTTAAGTGGGCAAGCATTGGAGGGTAGTTGGCAGAGAATAGGTTTGACGGGTCGGAGGTCAATTTAATTCCGAAGTACGTAAGCGTGTTGGGTACCCAGGGAAAGGGGAGGACTGACTGCAGATGGGTATAGGTAGGGGTGGGCAGAGATATGTTAAGAGCTTTCGATTTTTGCATGTTGACCACCAGCCCGGAAAGCTTGGAGAAATGTGTTAGGGTGGTCAGGAGATTAGGTATTGTTATCAGGGGGATGTAATAAACATTAAGATATCATCCGCAAAGAGACAAAGTTTGTGAGTGTGACCCCTTGATTCTAAGCCTTTAATGTTAGGATCATCTCGAATCTTCCAGGCTAGTGGTTCCATTGCAAGGGCGAATAGGAGGGGGGAGAGTGGGCATCCTTGTCGTGTACCCCTCTGTACCGGGAACGGATCAGAGCATTGACCAGCATAGGCAATTTGGGCAGAGGGGTTAGAGTATAGAGAGAGAGTCCATTGTAGGAAGTGTGGACCAAAGCCCCATTTCTGCAGGACAGAGTATAAGTATGGCCAGGAGAGGCTATCAAAAGCCTTTTTAATATCCAGGATAAGGAAGCAAGATGGGATTTGACGTGTTCGAGCATGATGGGTTAAAAGGACCACTCGATGCACATTGTCACTCGCCTGTCTAGAAGGCATAAAGCCAACTTGGTCCCTATGGATGAGGGATCCTATATGTAAATTAAGTCGGGAGGCCAAAATTTTGGCAAGAAGTTTAATATCATTGAGTATAGAGATAGGGCGGAAATTCGACCAAGAAGTGTCGTCAGTCTGGGGCTTGGGTATCATTGAAATCGTGGCACGCAAGGAGTCTGGGGTGAAAGATTTTCCCTGGAGAATCGAATTGAAGGCATTCATAAGTAGAGGTGAGAGGATATCAACGAAGTGCTTATAATAAGCAGCCGTGAAGCCACCCGGACCGGGATGCTTGTTATTTTTAAGTGTCATAATCGCAGTTCGAATTTCCTGCTCAGAAATTGGCTGTTCTAATTGTTCCTGTTGCTCTGATGAGAGAGGGGTGATTGAGAGCGTCTAAGAAGTCTGGGTACTGGGTTGAGGTACTCGAGGGGTTCGGGGCAGAGTATAATTCAGCGAGGTGTTTGCGGAAAATGTGAAGTATTTTTGTGGGGTTACTTGTATAAGAGTCTCGGGTTGTTTTAAGGCGAATAGGTTTATATGGTTTATTTAGATTACGGAGGGTAAGGGCCATATAGGTGTCTGGTTTGTTGGCTTTTGTATAATAGCGATGGTTTGATTGTGTCAGGGATTTCTCGGCCGAGTCGGTAAGAACGAGATCTAGCTCAAGAAAGGCTTTATTAAGTAACTCTTTATTAGTAGGAGTAGAAGAGTTTTGAAATGCAGCGTGAGCTGAGGTAAAGGCTTGTTCAAGTTCCTGAAATTTGGATTTGCGTTCTTTTTTCCTTTGAGTAGCCAAGCTAATCAAGGTACCTTGAATAACTGGTTTGTGTGCCTCCCAGAGTATGAGAGGCGATACACTTGGTGTCTGGTTGAGGGAAATATAGTCTTTCAGGGCTTTATTTAAATCAAAAAGGGTGGAGGGGTGGGCTAAAAGTGTGTTGTTTAGCGTTCAGGATCTATTGTTTTGGGGGGCAATCAGGGAGGATAAGGATGTAAAGGTAGCCTCATGGTCTGACCAGGGAATGGGGATTATATGAGAAGATAGAAGAGACTGAAGCGAACCAACAGTGTTGAAAATGTGGTCAATCCGTGAGAAGGTTTTACAAGGGAGGGAGAAATGTGTATACTGCTTCTTAACCGGATTATGTTCCCTCCAGGTATCAACTAAGGCGTGTTGTTGCAAAAGGTGTTGGAAAGTGAGTTTCTGAGGGTGGGTAGGCTGAGAATAGGGTGACTTGTCTAGGAAGGGGAAAATTACCTGATTTGACTCTCCGCAGATAAACAGGGTACCTGTTTTATGGGCACGAACAACTTGAAAAAGGTGGGAGAGAGAGGGGATGGGATTACGATTCGGAGCATAATATGAGACTACAGTTATAGGTGAGTCTAGTAGTTGACCGGTGAGGATTAAGTATCTGCCATCCGGGTGGTTTATTTCCATTCTAAGGGCGAAGGGAGTGGATTTATGAAACGCTATTAGGACTCTTCTTTGTTTAGTATCAGCTGAGGAGGTGTAGAACTGAGAGTAGGTAGGGCTTAAATATTTGGGTGTGGACTTAGTAGCAAAGTGCGTCTCTTGAAGGCAGATGATGTGGGCCTTCAAGGAAGCAAATGTACGAAGGGCTTTACGCCTCTTGCAAGGGGAGTTCAGTCCCTGAACATTCAGGGAGAGCATATTTATTGGAGCCATGGAGAAATATATTGAATTAAAGGGTTGTTAAGAGTGTGTTTGAATTGGGTAACCCCCTTCTGGCACTGAAGGATAAGAGGAGAAGAAATGAGAGGACAAATTGAGAGAGAGAAAAGTGAGCAGGGATAGTAGAAAAGGAATAGGAGGAGAGAGAGGTTTCCGTGCCTGCCAGGCAGGTCAATCTGGTCTGCCCAGAGGGAGGGATGCGGTCCAAGGGCTCCCGGGAAGGGGGGCTCATTGGACAAGGTTGGAGGCTGCAGTGACAAACAGCCAGTGAACCTACGGTCAATTTGCAAATGGGAGAGTATAAAGAGTAATTTAGATGAGCACAGCCAGGGTAGGACAATATTGGGGGGGAGTTGGGTAAATATGGGGAAAGTTATGGGGTTGGTGCTCAGATTGTGGATTGGGAGCAACAGTAGAGATGGGACACGTCTGGTCAAACATAACATTCATGAACAATAAAACAGAGCACCAGTAATGTCTTTGTACGTGAGTCTCCCAGTTAAGGTTGTTTGTTCTTTATATGTAGAGGAGATGGTTATGTCAATTATCCATGAAAATTTGGTATTAAGGACTAACTTGATTTGGGACATAGAGAAAGAGTTAAGGGGAGGGTACTAGGAAGATAACGTACGGACATGTGGAAAAACATAACTGACAACTTAACTAATTATGAGTAACATTTTGACCCAGAGAGGGTCGATCTCGTTCGGACGTCAGCAGGAGAGCCAGACCTCACAGACCCCTATGTGGGGGAGTGGGAGGAGACAGACCAGCTGGCGTGAGTAAGAGGGTGCTTTGGGTTACCACAGGATAGTGGAAACCTGAAACAAGTGACTGGGAGCAAATTTGGTGGAAGGCCTGTCAAGAGTTCGGAGGAAGATAAACCTCAAAAAAAAGGGTAAGAAAAATAAGAAAAATATTGAGCAAAAAAAACAGGAACCAATGTGATCTAGGAGTAGAACAGTGGGGCACGGCCATGTGGGATCCACGAAAGTGGTGGGTGTCCAATGTATTTAGAGTTTCTAACCAAAACAGTTGGTGGACATTGTGGAAGCATCATCAAAAGCGGGACCAAAGCAAGGAGTAAACATAAATGTCAAGGAGAGGGTATGTATCAACTCAGGAAACCATTTTGTCAGTCCATTGAATCCAGTGGGTCTTGATGGGTGAGCTTGCTTCTCTTGGAGGAGGAGGATGGGGTAGAGGTGACTTTCAATGGCGAGCGAGAGGCCGAGCGACGACGAGAACCTTGCGAAGGAGTAGCGTCTGTTGGGGTCAAATGTAGATCTTGCAGGCAAGTTTGTAGATCATGTTCGGTCTTGCAGATGTGTTTTCGCCCTTGGTAGGTAAATCGTAGGGAGAATGGGAAGCCCCAGGAGTAGGTTATTTGGCGTTGCTGCAATACTTGCAGGTAGGGCTTGAATGCCCTACATTTGGTGATGGTGGTCTTAGAGAGGTCGGCAAACAATTGGTAGTTGTAGCCTTGAAAGGAGAGTCTTTTTGTCTGGCAGCCTGTAGTAGCTGTTCTTTGGTTCAGAAATAGTGTAATTTAGCCCTGTTTATACTTTTCCTACTAGGTGGGCTACAGGTTCTAATGCCACCTACATTAGTGTTTTGAGACGGGACACCTTAGTGGAGGACTTCACCACTAGGGAACTGTCAGGGAAATAGACCCAGAACGGCTACTGCTGCCCATGTTTCCCGTCACTCCCCCCTGTTTCCCGTCATCCTGGACACTCCATGGCTGCAGGCACATAACCCACAGATCGATTGGGCCAATAGGAAGATTCAGTTTTCTTCTCCATATTGTCAGTAGAGCTGTTTCCCCCCCAGAATGAGAAGAACTGCTAATTGCATGGCAGTTCAATCCACGGCCAGTAACCATCAAAACATCCCACCTGCCTATAAGGACTTTTCAGACGTCTTTAATTAAAAAAAACGCTGACATGCTACCACCCCATCGATCCTACGATTGTCCTATTGAGCTATTGCCCGGTTCGGAAATCCCCTTTGGCCGAATCTTTCCATTGTCAGAAAAGGAACTAGAGACTCTTCGGGCATATCTTGATGAAAACTTGGAAAAAGGTTTTATCCGTCCTCCTTCGTCTCCTGCAGGAGCTGGCATTTTCTTCGTTGAGAAGAAGGATAAGACTCTTAGGCCTTGTGTGGACTATAGGGAGTTAAACAAGATTACCATAAAAAAACGCTATCCGCTCCCTCTTATCCCAGAGCTATTTCAAAGATTCCGCAATGCCCGGGTCTTCTCTAAACTTGACCTCCGGGGAGCCTATAACTTCGCATCTGCCGAATGGAAAATGGCATTCAGAACCCGCTTTGGGCACTTTGAGTATTTAGTGATGCCCTTTGGATTATGCAATGCGCCGGCCACGTTCCAGCATCTGGTGAATTACATCTTCCGGGAGTTCCTAGACCACTTCGTCATTGTCTATCTGGACGATATCCTCATCTTTTCAGCTACCCTTGAACTTCACAGATCACATGTCAGGAGAGTTTTGGCAACATTGAGAGAACACGGACTTTATATAAAAGCCGAGAAATGCGACTTCGAAAGAAGCTCAATACAGTTCCTGTGGTCATCATCTCCACTGACGGTATTTCAATGGACCCCCAGAAGGTCAAGGCTATTACTGACTGGCCCGCTCCGACTGATAAGAAAGGGGTACAGAGGTTTGTGGGGTTTGCGAATTTCTACAGGAGATTCATTAAGAACTTTTCGTCCATCACTCCTGTCACCCACATAACGCAGCAACATGTGAAGTTCCAGTGGTCTACCGAGGCTCAAGCAGCCTTTGAAAAACTAAAGAACCTATTCATCTCAGCCCCGGTTCTGCAACATCCTGACCCTGCCCTGCCTTTCGTCCTTGAGGTAAACGCATCAGAAGTTGCTACAGGAGCAGTATTGTCACAGCGGCAAGGGTCCAAAGCACTACTTCATCCCGTTGCTTTTTCCTCACGTAAGATGAGCCCATCCGAGAGGAACTATGATGTGGGAGACCAAGAGTTATTAGCAATCAAAATGGCTCTGGAAGAATGGAGGTACCTCTTGGAAGGTGCAACACATCCCATCATGATCTTTACTGATCACAAAAACCTAGAATATCTCCGAACAGCGAAACGTCTGAGACCCAGACAAGCCCGTTGGGCACTTTTTTTTTCCCGATTCAATTTCCACATAACCTTCCGGCCGGGTTCCAAGCACAGTAAAGCTGATGCCTTATCCCGCATGTTCCCTGACATTCCAGAAGCCATGGTACCAGACACCATTCTGTCCAATCAGAACTTCCTTTTGCAAGCAAGACCTACAGCAAGACCTGGGAGCATCCATTAAACAAGCCTCGGCCCAATGCACCGCTACAGAGATTGTCTCACTGAGAAATCAGGATGTTTTTTTTTGGCACCAAGGGAAGATTTTCATTCCACAATCAGTCAGTATACAGATCCTCAAGACTTGTCACGACCATCCTTTGGCAGGACATTTTGGAGTCTGCAAGACTACAGAACTCATTCAGCGCTCCTTTTGGTGGCCCAACTTGAGACAGGACTGTAAAGCCTATGTGGACTCATGTACCATTTGCCAACGTTATAAAGGAGCTAACACCAAGGCGTGGGGTTTGCTAAGGCCATTGCCAGTTCCTGAACAACCTTGGAAGTAAATCTCAATGGATTTCATAGTGGAGCTTCCCCCATCAGGGGGTCACACAACAATTTGTGTGGTAGTTGACCGCTTGTCCAAGATGGCACACTTTTTGCCCATGATGGGTACTCCCTCAGCCAAGGACACTGCTGACCTCTTCATCAGAGAAGTCCTCAGGCTACATGGACTACCTGACAGCATTGTTTCAGATAGACGGGTCCAGTTCACCTCCAAATTTTGGAAGAGCCTTTGTAAGAGCCTGTCCATAGATGTCTGCTTGTCATCGGCATATCATCCCCAAAGCAATGGGCAAACGGAAAGAACAAATCAGACTCTTGAGCAATACCTGAGATGCTTTTGCTCGTCCTCTCAAGAGGACTGGTGCTCCTTGCTCCCTTGCGCAGAGTTTGCTTACAATAACTCCACACATGCAACTACTCAACAATCCCCCTTTTGGGCGAACTACAGATTCCACCCCTCTTTTCTACCCAGTTCCGTCCCCGAAGCATCAGTACCAGCAGCACAAGACCGCCTATCATCTATCCAATCTAACTATCGGACTTGACAGGAAACCATGAGGAAGGCGCAGGAGGACTACAAGAAGCAATTTGACAAGAGGAGGAGGAGCTGTCCGGGATTCAAGGTCGGCGACAAGGTATGGCTCTCTTCTGCTAATCTCAAACTGTCTTGTCCTTCCAGGAAATTGGGACCAAGGTTTATGGGACCATTTGAAGTCAAGAGGGAGATTAACCCTGTAGCCTTTGAACTGGCATTACCCAGCTCTTTCAAGGTCCACCCGGTGTTCCATGTCTCCTTGCTCAAGCCAGTCGTCCCAAGTCCTTTCCCTGGGAGAGAATAAGTGCCGCCTCCTCCAGTCATCTTGGAAGAAGATTCAGAACTTGAGGCAGAGGCAATTTCTCATTAAGTGGAAGGGTGATCCAGTGGAAGATAATTCCTGGGAACCAGCCAACAGCATTAATGCCCCCAGATTGATGCAGGAGTTTCGCACCAGACACCCAGAAAAGTGGGCTCGGCTGGGCATCAGGAGGCTGCCCCTTGGGGGGGCACTGTCAGGGAAATAGACCCAGAACGGCTACTGCTGCCCATTTCCAACATGGCCACGTCTGGCCGCCCGTACGAGTGGGCATGCACCGATGCACACGAACGAACGTTCTGCGAATGAACGTGCACTGTTGCGCGGGGACGCGCCAGGCACGCGCAGTAGCAAGCACATTGGCGCCCTTTGGGCTGTTTAAACCTGTCACTAACAAGAGGACTTTGCTGGATTATCTCTCAGCTCCCCTGTGATTCCTGTGTTCCTGTTTTCTCCTGATTGATCTCTTGTTTACCAGACTCGGCTTGTCCTGACCCTGCACCTGCTCTCCAGTCCTGATCCTCGGCTTGCTTCCTTGACCATTCTCCTGGCTTGTCCCACTGCTGGCTCTACCAACTCTGCAATCCTGCGCATCCATGTCCTGGTGCACCGTTCCAGCTGCTTCCTCTGATCTAACCGTGTATGACCCCGGCTTGCCTTCTGACCTTGTCTCCAGCTGACTCCCCACGGAGCCTTAAGCACGCCAGCAACCACCAGCTGTTCCTGCTTCCCAGTCTTCTGGAATTACCTGCTGGCAACCCGTGCTTCTTTTGGCGCTGCTCCCCTGTCTCATCCCCAGGGTAGCTGTGCACTTAGCCGCAAGGGAAGCCCTCTAACATCTCGGCCTCACACCTGCTTCCTGACAGGAATGCATCTCCCCTTTTTCTTAGTGAAATAGAGAAGGCTTTAGGTTAGGTTCCTTATTTAATCCCGCCTATCCAACCCTTCCTTCCCGGTTACCCCCTTCTCTTTTGCGGGGATCTTCCTCCTCTCTCTTACCTCTCCCCCCTCACTCCCCCTTTTTTTTTTTCCTTCTCCTTCCACTGACCCTCTCCATAACCATTTGCATCTGTCCACGTGCGGGCAATACCCTCTGATCTTGTCGCCTACCATGAACCGCTCAGCTCCCATTACTCTCCAGGTTTACTCACTAAATATGAGGGGGCTCAATGTCCCCGAAAAATGCAGCAGTGTCCTGCTGAAGCACATCGACATAAAGCACATATAATCTTTTTACAAGAGACACACTTTAAGCTGAGATCAACTCCACAATTAACTAACATCCGTTTTCCTATGGCATACCATGCAGCCTGTGCTGACTCTAAAACGAAGAGGGTCTCAATACTCATTTCCAAATCATGTCCGTTTCACCTTACTGACAAGCGGCTGGATCTGGAGGGTAGATTCATTTTCCTAAAGGGTACTTGGAAAAACAGACCAGTGGCATTGGCTATTGTGTATTGCCCCAATTCCAAACAGGTCTCCTTCATGAAGAAAGTCACCTTGAAACTGGCCACCTTTCAAACAGGCCTCCTAATTTTTGGAGGAGACTTGAATATGGCCATGAATCCACTTCTAGATACATTATCAGGTATATCTTCACTCCCTTTCTCTTCCCTTAGGCAGGTGAAACTCCAGCTAGCCTCTTTGACACTGCACAACTCCTGGCAGACTATGCACCCACATGGTAGGGACTACACCCCCCCCCCACACACACAACCACTACTCAAGATTGGACAATCTGTTCATACAGCAAGCAGACGTAAACCTACCTCTACCAAACCACCATAGAGAACATGGCTCTTTCTGACCACCACCCAATCACGCTGACACTTATGTTTCCCAAAACAGAGACATCGACCAAGATCTGGTGAATGAATGCTTCCCTCCTGACAGATCTTGGCGACCTGGCCACGATTTCACAAGTGATTAGTGACTACTTTCGCCATAATGACACACTCGATGTGACTCCCATGGTACAACGCTCGATAGCTGTGCAGAAGAAGGCACGTCAGACTTTAGTTGGGGAACTCTCGGAGAAGGTACGCAAACTAGAGGCTCAACATAAACGCTCGCTGGTGGTTAAAGTAACATGGGACTTGGCAGAAACCTGAGTTCCCCCATGTGAAGAATTTTTCAAAAAGGCAAGAAAACTTCATGTACTATCTCAAAAAGGGTAACATGCCGGGTAGGCTACTAGCTAGGGCCACACAACAATGCAAGCTTGCCTCCACTGTACACCACGTGAGGGATAAAATTATGATATTGCTACTCAATTCCAAGGGTTCTATAGTAAATTGTATGACCTTAACTCCAATGAATCTATACCTTTAGAGACTATCTCCCGCACGAAACTCATTAGAGAATTCTGAAGCCAATATAGCCCTAGAGCTCTCCCATGAGCAGACTTAAAAATCTTAGAAGCCCCCCTGTCAATAGAGGAATGGAAAGCAGCCTTGAAGGCCACAAAAGCAGGCAAGTGTCTGGGCCCGGACAGCTTCCCAGTGCACTATTATAAAAGCTTTGGGGATTTGCTGGCCCCTGGCATTCCTCAAGGCTTTTAATACACTTTCCACCGCCCCTTGCTCATCAGCAAACTTGTTGGAAGCTTACATTTTAGTAATTCCCAAAGAGAATAAAGACCTGGCTGATGTCTCAAACTATCGCACGATATCGCTCCTTTATGTAGATTTTTTTTTGAAAATTTTGGCCACACGCCTAGCTACCCATCTATCGGCTTCGGTGGACCTGGATCAGGTGGGGTTTGTCGCTGGCAGAGAGGCCAAGGACAAGAATATAAAAGTCTTTAACATACATCATTGGCTTATATCTGCAAAGCGGGGGGCTTCTTTCTTTTGATCGAGTGGCTTGAGACTAAATGGCTGCGGTCCTGAGAGCTCTGGGCCTTGGAGCATGGATGCGTGAGTTCATCCTTTCATTATACTCTAGTCTAGCCCAACAGCCAGAGTTGGGGTCAACAGCCACTTATTCAGCACCTTCTCCATCCACAACGGAACAAGACAGGGGTGCCCAATATTATATATCCTCACATTGGAACCGCTACTCTGCTGTATCTGGGCTAAGCCGGACATTAACCCTTTCATTGCCAAGCCCTGTGCTCAATTTTATACACCCAGGTGGCTAGACCATTTTTGCAATTTTTGCTTTGCTTTTTTATTTTTCAATTCTAGCTTTCAAAGTTTTTTAAAATACCCCCTAAACCATATATTTTCTGAAAGCACATGACCAGTAGAATAAAAAGAAGGTGCTACTGATTTTTAAGGTCCCACGATATTTGCGCATATGTTTATCAAAACAATATTTTTGCTAAAAATCCACTAAAATCATTATTAGCAGATAAATACACAGCAAATTTTACAAAAATCCTAATTAAAAAAGCTTAACCTGTATTAAGTTAATAAATAATAAATATTTTTAACCTTTAAATTGCGCCTTTTAGCGAAATGGTGAAAATTTAACCGATACAAAAGTATAAATATCCAATTGTCTCTAAAAATCTGAAGGTTTTCATTTTTCCCTTACAGCTTTCAGAATTTGTGAAAGACCCCCAAAACCATATATTTTCTGAAAGCATATAACCTCTAGAATAAATAGAAGGTGCTACTGAACTTTTAGACCCAGTGATATTTGGGCAAATGTTTATCAAACCTATGTATTTGCAAAAAATACACTAAAACCATTATTGGCAGATTAAAACACAGCTAATTTTACAAAATTCCTGCTGAATCCCTACTAAATATAAAAGTTTAACCTGTATGGAGTTAATAAATAACAAAAACATTTAATTTACATTGCACCTGTAGACAATGGCCCCCTTAGAGGTGGCTGAGTGTAGTGGTCCATCTGCTCACACTGCCCTCAATCACATCCATACCGCACCCGGAGTCACAGAACAGGCTGGTACTTTGTTTTTGTTTGTTTTATTAGGGGATTGAATTTGGATGGGGATTAGGGGCGTTAATGGATGTCCATAGAATTGGTTGCAAACTTGCACAGAACTACTATATACAGCTCTGTATATACATCTCCTCTTGTCCTCCAGCACATTACTTGCTCCAGTTACACTTCTTCCTCCGGCACATTACTTGCTTCTCTATTCTCTCTCCTGCACATTACTTGTTCCAGGACCAGAAGGAAATTGACTAGGCCTTCTCCTTTCCTCCAGCCTGACTAGTACATGGTGAGACCTGCATTGTTGTGTGCAAGACCTCAGAACCACGCACTACAGGTAAGAACAGTTGATCCCCTAGTGTGTAGGTACACTGATGTGCTAGCCGGCCCGATGGACTACTACTCCCAGCCTATCTGCTTACTCCAGGCCTTGTCAGCTGCTCCAGCTGTGTTGGCCTTCTCCACTGCCACCATGACACCACAGTCCCTTACTGACTATTGCATCCTTCCCAGATTGTCTCTCAACCAATCTGCACCGGCATGCCTCTACAGCTGACCAGGGTGTGTGTCACTCACTGACCACCCGGTGGACTACTGACTATGCCTCTCCAGCAGCACTGTCTGTTGCTCTCCTGCTCCCTTGTGCTGCTCCATGATCTCTCTCCTCTTCTCCTGGCTGCACCCGAGCCTAGGCCTCAAGGTCACCCCCCCAGACTGGGGGCTCCCTCCCGGGTGAGGCCTCTGCAACCTCAGCTGCAATTCAGCTCCAGCTCTTCCACCTGAACTCCTCCCAGATTGGTCTGACCCTGAGTATTTAAGGAGGCCTGCCCCTTTGCCAATCCAGATTGGGGATTGGTCAGGGCTCCTTAGAATACTCCAGATGGCTACACCTTCCCCCATCTCTCTGTCCAGAAACCTTCCACCAGTTTCTAGAAAGAAGTGGGAGGTCCTGGTGACCTCATCTGTGAATCACTCAATCCTCCCTGAGCCACTCCCAGCCCAGAAACAAAAACAATCAGGCCTGACTAAATTGCCCTCATGTACCAAAAATCGAATCACACTAGCTCCCACTTACCAGGGGGTGCTACGCACCTTTTTGCAAAATGGTGAAAATGGAACATACGCAAAATGTAAAACCATTATTAGCAGATAAAAACACAGCTAATTTTACAAAAATCTTGCTAAATCCCTACTAAATACCAAAGCTTAACCTGTATGGAGTTAATAAATAAAAACATTTTTAAATTTTTACATTGCGCCTGGTGAAAAGCAAACGTATGCACGAATGTAAATATTTAAATTTCTCTAAAAATCTGAAAGTTTTCATTTTTCCCTTACAGCTTTCAGAATTTGTGAAAGACCCCCGAAACCATGTATTTTCTGGAAGCATATGACCTCTAGAATAAAAGAAGGTGCTACTGATTTCTTAGGCCCTGCGGTATTTGCGCAACTATTGTCAAAATAATATTGTTGCTAAAAATACACTAAAATCATTATTGGCAGATAAAAACACACAATTTTACAAAATCCCTGCTAAATTTCTACTAAATATAAAAGCTTATCCTGTGTTGATTTAATAAATAATGAATATTTGTAAGTTTTCAATTTGTACTTTTTTGCAAACTGGTGAAAAATCGAATATACCCAAAAATTTCTCTAAATCTGTTTTTCATTTTTCACTTACAGCTTTCAGAGTTTGTAAGACCCCCCAAACCATATATTTTCTGAAAGCATATGACCTCTGGAATAAAAAGAAGATGCTAAGATGCTACAGATTTTTTAGTCCCCAAGGTATTTGCGCAAATGTTTATCAAAACAATACTTTTGCTAAAAATACACTAAAATCATTAATAGTGAATTCATACATGGCAAAATGTACATAATTCCTGCTAAATTCCTAGCAAATATAAAAGTTAAAACTGTATTGAGATAATAACAAATATTTGTATATGTATATATATACTCTAAAAATCTGGATGTTACCATTTTTCACTTACAGCTTTCAGAATTTGAAAAGACTCCTCAAACTAGACATTTTCTGAAAGCACATGATCTGTAGAATAAAAAAAAGTGCTACTGATTTTTTGGGCCCCGCAATAATTGCGCAAATGTTCATCATATCACTATTTTCACTAAAAATATACTAAAATCATTAGTGTACATAAACACAACATAACTTACAAAACTCCTGCTAAATTGCTACTAAAGCATCATTAACATGTGGCATACTAAAGTATGGAGGGCCATGTTTACCCGCACAGGAATCCACAGGTGTTCCATGCATCCCCTGTGGGTGTGGGCACATGTGAGTTTAGGGACATGCATGTGGACCTACATGGATCTAAAATTGGGAACAACGGCTCTGTTCGAGCAGTTGCTGCATCCAAAATTACATCAATGGGACTGCCTGCACAGAGATGCACGGAACACCTGCGCGTCCCTGTAAAGGTGCGCTGTGTATGCCCTGTGTGAACAAGGCCTTAGGCTCCTTTCACACAAGCAGATCGATCGGGTCTGCCTGTCCGTTTTTCAGGCAGGCCCAATCGGACCACCGTTTGTTCTCTATGGAGAGGCTGATGTAAATGGACATGTGTCCGTTTTCTACCCGCTTGCAACCGGTCCAGTCCAGTCTGCTAAAAACAGGCGATGGGGATCACATTCCTCATCCATCTAGCAGATTGGATTGGATGGCATCAGATGGAAATGGACAGGCGGTCCGTTTGCATCCGACCACCCCTGTCAGTTACCTGGTTGGAGGTCAAAGTGCTGAGAGGGCTTCCCTTGCAGCTAAGTGCAGAGCACCTCCCTGAGGATGAAACAGGGGGAGCTATGCCCAGAGAGGCAGGGGTTACCGGTAGCGCTGGCCAGGTGCGAAGTCCCTCGGAAGGTTCTGCTGGGACCAGGATCGGCAGCTGGGCAGGAGTCCCCTGGAAAGGCTAGAACACTTGAAGTGCAGGAAGAACCGGAATCAGGATCAAGACCGAGCCGGGGGTCATACACAGGAAGTCAGGCAGAGTCAGGCGTCTGGTTAATGGGAAGATCCGAAGCGGAGTCAAAGCCAGGCCGAGGGTCAAACACAGGTAAAGCCGAGATGCAGAGTAGTCAGACAAGCCGAAGGTCAAAGCCACAAATCAGGATCAAGATCAGGAACAGGTAGGCAAGCACAGCAGGAAGCTGAAGATAATCCAGCAACTAGTGTCTCTTCTGCACGGGTTTAAATAGGGCTTTGGGCGCCAATGCCTGCCGCATTGCGTACGACCGAACGTGCGCGCGTGCGCACTAACGTTCGGAGCCTACGGGACGTTCCGTTCTGAATCTTCCGCGCATGCGCACTGGCGCATACCTCCGTGCCAATGGAGAAAACCTGTGCTGCTGGAACGATCTCTGACAACCCCATAGAGAACAGAGGGCTGTTTCCGTGTCCGCTCTGCATCAGCGGAGTGGACATGGACCTCTCATCCGCCAGCTCAGCGGGGATCAGCAGGTGGATCTACTTGACAGAGTCCGCTCCATGTGAAAGGAGTCTTACCAGGAGTGGCTGGTCCATTAGGGGCGCAGGGGTGCCGCCCCCCCCCCCCCTGCAGGGCACCGGACTCTTACATTTGTATGAGATTTTTGTTTTCAAGCCACATGATTAGAACCTGAGGCTCTAATTGGCTTGAAAAAGGTTGGGCTCGGGGCGCAGAGAACCCACCCACTTGTGACAATAGCAAATTAATATTCGCTATTGTCTAATGGCTTCTCCTCCAGGAGGCGGATTGGGTTGGCCGGAAGGAGAAGAAGAAAAGAAAGCAAAAAAGCAAAATAAAGCAAAGAAGCTGAGGAGGGGTGAGGGCGGGGGGAGACATTCACCCTGGAATGGTGTTTTGTGTGTCTATCTAGCAAGGTTACTTTGCTGTATAAGCAAGGAAGCTCAGACTGTGCAGTGTATAAATGTGCTTTGACTGAACGAAAATACTGTGCATACAAAACTATCACAATATTAGGAATACAATATCAAGACTGACAGATATCTATAGCAAATTAACAGCCTAGCAAACAAACTATGGTCTGTAACAATAGAAATACACTTAAAAGCTACTTAAATCCAGTTACTGTGTTTGTGATCTCCATTAACAACAATTCTCCTTGAGATCAGGCACCTTCTTGTTCACTGATTACAGATTTTTCCTCCTGCTATGGTGTTAATTCATGTTGAGTGAACTTGTCCAGCTTATGCCTGTCAACCTTTATATAGCTCAGTTTGTTTACCATAACGACCGACTAACAGAAAAAATATCTTTGTAGTTCTCTATGAGAGATGCATTCTCAAATTCTACCTCAAGATGGCATTCTGCCATCATACATGCCATAGGTAATAGATTTACTGTTTACTGTATAGAGACAATAGTTTCAAACTGTCAACATGTTGAATACAACAATGGTATCCAGGTTCCCATTGTATCCAACAACATTTGTTTGAGAAGTATTCACTCAAGCCAAAAACCTGACAGTTATCTGATTGCTACTCTGAGTCTTCTAGGAAAAATCATTATTTATATCAAACGCAACACAAGGGGTGAGTGCAGGAGGGGAGGGGCTGTCACCGTGGAGAGGCTAAGTGCTTTATTTTTTAATTTTTTTGCATTTTTTTTGGGGGGGGGGGTTGGTGAGATATCAGAGGTCTAAACAGACCCCCATATATCTCTTTTTGAGACAGAGAAAGGGACTGAAGATAGTCTCTTTCTCAGCAGCACTTTAGTTGTAAATGAATGGAATTCCATTCATTCTTAAAATGACGGACTGATACATATTATCACTTGTGGTTTACTTATATCAGCAAGTGATACAATCTATCAGCTGTTAGTGGATATAGGAGCAATCGCTGCCTATATCCACTGTGCTACAGGGGTGGGCCTGGTGTACACATTTATACCAAGCCCCCCCCAAGCCCCAACTTCACCCGCACTGACCCCCCCCCCTTCTTCCCACGCTCTCAGCATGTCAGATTGCTGGAGCTTAATGCAGCCAGCAGCTACAGGCTGCTGGAGGGGAAGGGGGGATGCCACCGGAGCAGGGATGGATGGGGGTGTGGGGGCCAGTATGGGGGGTGATCTGACTGGTGGGGGGGACACATCTGGATCCCCCCAAGCCCCATGCAGCACCTGAAACCGGCGGGAGTGGCAGAGGAGGGATGCCGGTTTATGATGGCAGCTGCAGGAGATGGAATTTGCAGGGGGGGGGGGGTCGGATCTGGTGGAGGGGGGGTAATTAATGCTGGGGGGGTGAAGGGAGATGAAGGGGATAGATGAGGAGAGTGGGGGGGGCAGTTTAAGATGAAAGTTAGCGGCCGGAGGTGGAGAGACAGGGGAGAGGGAAGCTGTGGCATGGAGGAGGGGGGGTCACATTTAGGGTTAGTAACTGTGATCAGTGGATTGTAGACCACTGATCAGAGTTGTAGAAGACTCTGCTGAACAATTCTGATATAAGTTTAT
>BLSH010225829.1:342366-385658 GCA_018402905.1 Glandirana rugosa
TATTTGAATATAGTCTTAACAAGTCGTCTCAGAAGATGTTGAGACTAGTCACCAGATGTTAGGTGACTAGTGTGATCAGTGGATTGTAGACCACTGATCAGAGTTGTAGAAGACTCTGCTGAACAATTCTGATATAAGTTTATGGTCATTTAAGTGACCATGAGCTTATATCAAAGGGAGAAATTAGGTCCGTATGGCGTATGGACTTGGTCACCTGCAGGCACTTCTGTAGGTCTGTATGTCGTACGGACTTAGCAGTGAAAGGGTTAAAGGCATAACGATTCATCAACATGAATTCAAAATTGCAGCATTTGCGGATGATGTGTTGCTCTTCCTTTCTTCTACACTGACATCCTTACCCAATCTTATGAAGACTGTTGAGCAATTTAACAAGATATCCAGCTTGAGAATTAACTATTACAAATCGTTCGCCCTAAATGTCTCTTCTGACTAAGCTAGTAAAACAATGCAAGACCAATTTTCTCTTTCGGTGGAAGACAGATGCCGTAACTTTGTAAAATTTAACGTAACGTAAAATTTGGTGTTACCGAAATCCAAAGGTGGCATTGGGCTTCCTGACTTAGAACGCTACCACTGGGCGATTCACTTGGCTCGGGTGGTGGATTGGAAAGTACACTTTCAATGTGAAGGTTGGGTACCTTTTAGAGCACTCAATTACAATCTCAGAACTGCGCGATATCCCTTGGTTTCCCAAAGAACATATTCCGGCCAGTCTTTACTCTCACCCCCTTATTGGGGTAGCCCTCCAGGCTTTTGATGCATGCAGGGTTCATGCGGTATCAGCCAAAACATTAGGCATGTGCAGTTAGTTTTGTTCCGAATTGGTTTTTAATGAATTTTTCAAAATTCAGCAATTCTTACGAATCTGAATTTCTGACATTTTCCAAATTTTGGTTTTTTCAAATTCAAAAATTCGTTAATTCAAAAACCTGCAAATCTGAAAATCCAAATACTGGAAATCCGGTAATCGGAAAAGCCGAAAATCTGAAATTTGGAAATTCTAAAATAAGAAAGAACATTTGAAATAATAACTAATATATAGCTATTCAATTATAGTTATTGAAATTTCATTGAAAATATGGCAGTTAGTGATGAATTTTGTATTGAAGTTCACTAACAGCCATATTTTCAAGGAAATTCCAATACCTATAATTTAATAGTTATTTATTAGTTATTATTTCAAATGCACTTTCTTATTTTCGAATTCCAAATTTCCAATTTTTTTATTTCTCGGATATCGAATTTCGGCATTTTTGAATTGCCGAATTTGCAAATTTACGGATTTCAAATCCTGAAATTCCGAATTTTTCGAATTTCCGAGAAAAATTAAAAAACGAACGAAACAAAAACTATACAATTTTTCAGCCGTGCATAAGCCCACAAAACATGCCCAATTACCTGGTTAGAGGTAACCCAGATTTTCCGCCAGGTCTTTCCAAAAAATACCTAGTTGAGGAATGGCCACATGCACAGATGCAGGCTAGACATTTTTTTCGAAGAGATAAATTCTTGTGACAGAGAGATCTGGGGCAGATATCCAATACTGCTAGGTTTCCCTTCTGGAGTTGTATCCAACTGAAGCATTTTTTTAGACCACCCATCCCATAGGGGAAGATATACTAAGGCCAGGGCCGGTACAAGGGGGGGGCGGGTGCCCTGGGTGAAGTGTGGGAGGGGGTGGCAGGTTGTTAGAATGCAGACAGTATCATTATCCTATGCTCTGTGCTGCTGCTACAGCCTGCATCAAAAGAGAGCGGAATATGCGTGCTTCCTGATCGCGGTTCTCCTCTCTGAGGCAACAGCCACGCCCTTCTTCAGAAAGGGAAAACTCCCTCTCCCCCCACTTTCTCCCTGGGTTCCTGTTAGTGTGGCTGGATGAGTCTGGGCTTTCACAGTTAGGGCTCGTTTACACTTGCCTTGGCTTCAATGCACATTAAAGCCCCTACTGCTTCAACAAGCTTTTATGATATGTTTTTGAGGCTTCAGTGGTGCTTCGATAAGGCTTCCGTGGTTCTTCAATGAGGCTTTGGTGGTTCTTCAATGAGGCTTCGGTGGTTCTTCAATGAGGCTTCGGTGGTGCTTCAATGAGGCTTTGGTGGTGCTTCAATGAGGCTTCGGTGGTTCTTCAATGAGGCTTCGGTATTTCTTCAATGAGGCTTCAGTGGTTCTTCCATGAGGCTTCGGTGGCTCTTCAATGAGGCTTCAGTGGCGCTTCAATGAGGCTTCGGTTGGTTTTTCAATGAGGCTCTTTTGAAGCTTTGCTGAAGCTAGGCTGATGCCCTGTGTGTTTATTGATATCTCAC
This sequence comes from Glandirana rugosa, assembly GCA_018402905.1. NCBI lineage: Eukaryota > Metazoa > Chordata > Amphibia > Anura > Ranidae > Glandirana > Glandirana rugosa. The sequence goes on from BLSH010225829.1 coordinate 344,691, forward strand.
ACCTGCAATTTCTCCAAAACAAAGCGAAGCTAAAGCTGAATTAAAGCCTCTGAAAAGCCACAGGTGCTTCAAGCGAACTTCAAACAAGCTTTGTCATAGACTTCTATGGAGGCGTTGAAGAGGCTTTGAAGCATGGCTAAAGCTACATGGGGTATCATTTTTGACGCAAAGCTGAAGCGAAGCAAAGCCAACGCAAGGTGTAAGCAAGACTGTAAGCTAACCATTTTATTTAGTAACGGGAGCTTTGACTGATGTTAAGGGAGATTTGGGGGTGCTTATTTCAGATGATTGCAAAATGAGCAAACAGTGTAACCAGGCAGTGGGAAAAGCAAATAGAATTCTGGGATGTATCAGTAGAGGGATCACCAGCAGGAGGAAGGAGGTTCTGATTCCTCTATATAGATCTTTAGTGAGACCTCACTTAGAATACTGTGTCCAGTTCTGGAGACCTCACTTACAAAAAGATATTGATAAAATAGAACGAGTTCAGAGACGGGTAACAAAAATGGTGAAAGTTCTGGGGGATAAAACATATCAAGAGCGACTTCAGGCACTTAATATGTACAGTCTGGAGGAAAGAAGGGAGAGGGGAGACATGATCGAAACCTTAAATACCTCAAGGGGGTAAATCTTCAGGAGGGCAGTCTTTTCAATATGAAACCAAAATCAAGAACACGGGGACATGACCTCAAACTAACTGGGGGGAAGTTCAAAACTAATCTTAGAAAGTATTATTTTACTGAAAGGGTGGTTGATGATTGGAATAAACTACCAACAGAGGTTGTGAGACAGTCAACAGTAAATGGCTTCAAACATGCTTGGGATAAACATAAATCCATAGTCAGACAACAAGGTTAATGTAAAAAAATAAAAATAAAAAGGGGCAGACTCGATGGACTACTCAGTCTTTTTCTGCCATCACTTTTCTATGTTTCTATGTTTAACAAAGTGTGTCTGAGGCCTTTTTTGAAGGAAGTGTAAATGAGCCCGAAGAGCTCCATGCAGGTGGGCGGAGCTAGAACATAAGATTACACAGGAGCCCCGATCACTGCTAACTGGAATAGATTAGTAATTAGGCTCGGGTCACACTGATCCGATCTGAGAGATCGGATGTGATCCGCACCGCACTGCAGTGTGAGTCGCATGCGATCGCTCTGTAATGCGATCTCAGCCATAGAGATAGTATGGCTGAGATCGCAATCGGATCAAACTCGCACAGGATGCTTTTTGTTTGCAGGCTCAGAATCACATCGCATGGTGGTTCAGACCATGCGATCCGATTCCTGTGCGAGTTTGCAGATCGCACTGCGATATGCGAACGGAAAAGGGGTGTCTTTAACAATGTACTGACACCTCCCTTCAGTTTGCAAAGGGCAGTGTGAACTGCCGCCGGGAAGGCTAGCGTTGCAGGACCCCACAGTGGATTCACAGGGTTCCCGCATCGCTGCAGTGTGAACCCAGCCTTACTGGCACTTCTGGGGTGATATATAAATGTATTCCATATAGACATCTTTTTTAATAAGATATATCGATGTATTCCACATACACATTATATCACCCCAGAAGTCCCAGTAATTCCTAACCTATTCAATAAATCTAAGTATGAAACACAATGAATGTGATTGCATAATAGAGCCAACTCCAGGAAAGTAAAAAAAAAAAAAAAAGTCCATCCTTTCAGTGTATGTGTTTGGGGGGAGGGGGAGAAATAGCATCTTTCACTTACCTTATTCCATGTTCCAGCCAGCTCCAGTGCTCTCTTCCTCCACACAAAGCTGTGACATCATCACATACCATACAGGAACATTAACCCAGTATGGTATGAGGAGGAGGCTGGAGTGTGACCACAGCCGGTAACTTACATAGAAGCTAAAGGGGACAAGTCACAGCGGTGGAGAGAGCCTGCTGGAGAAAGGAATTAAGTAAAGCTGGCTGCACAAAGATAGAGATTTCAGCAGGGAATGGCTGAATTTCAAATCTGAGTGTAGCTCCCCCTGTTACAAGCCAATCATTAAATCAGCATCTGTTAAACAGGACTGCTAGTAAACCTTGTTCAATCAGCAGCTTGCAGCCACTAGGCTGCAGCACTAATCGGTGTATTCTGACAGTGGGGTTTTCCCACTGTCCTAATACAATGTCCGTTCATATTCCTGTATCCACATCGCTTTTGTAGATGCAGGAACCTATCAGCCAGCAATCTGAACAAAAAAAAAACTGCATGTGTACCAGCTTAAATGATACATTCACATTTTACAACATGTTACATGTCACACCAGTATTCAGGGTGTAACATGTTCTACTTGCCCCCTCTCTACGCAGCGCCCCCCCCCCCCCCAGTGTGATGGCATGGCTGTGCAAGGCTCCACCCACACACTCACATTATTAATTCATGTGCCCTACTGTGGCAGACAGACTAGTTGTTTAAATGAATTGCGAGCACACTGATCAGCATGCCCATATTATATTCACACTGCCTACAGCTGTGCAATGACAGCTTGTACAGAGGTATGGGCACAGAGCTTTAGGCAGTATGTGCAGGAGCCTGACATTGCACCCGCAGTCTGCTGATCATGGGTGCAGTACTTTATAGGCTACTGTTTTAAAAAATAATAAATGCAAATTTTTACTGGCAAAAATAGGTGCATATATTATTTTTTTAATTAAAGTTGAACCTAGCCTTCAGGTATTTATGCCCCTAGACTAAATGAGCATTTAACCCATGCAATAGGAGGACCCTACTGCAAGGGGGGATATTTTTTATTTTCCAGGGATTTAAACCTTTATTATGTACAATCATGTCACAGAAGACACTTGGGTCAGACAGGAACATAAATGGGTGGCTTTATGTATATATGTGAGTGTTTGTGTGCGTGTGTTGTGACATTATGCGAGGCGCAGTAGTAGACGGACGCTATCTGTCGCCCCGCATGCGTTCATTTTGAGTGGACTAAGTTGGCATTCAGTCCAGGTGTTACCAGCCACCTTGGCGGGCTTAGTTCCGGACCGGATTTTGTGACCCTCTTGAATCCAGTCTCAGCTGGGGTTTAAATAACCAGGAAGTGAGCAAAGGTTTGCTCTACCCTGGGACGTTGAGAGTGTTCAGCCTGAGAGAGCGGACACACAGAGCTTTTTGTGCTTTGGACTAAAAGAAAGGTTTGCACTGACTTTGTTTTGTGGGTTGTCAGGGGAGTAGCCCTGCCCCACTCAGATAGTTGAATAGTTAGAGCCTGGCTGGCAGGGATTTATATTGTGTTTTGTTTATTTTGAATGCAACCTTTTTTTACCAATAAACCTGGCTGCAAGCCATATTTGAAGAAACTGCTGTCTCCACTGCCTTTTTCCCAGGAAAGGTGATCCCCACGAGAGCTAATCCCTCACAGTGTATACTGTATGTGTGAAATGCCTCATATGGGATACTGCAGTGCACTAGGGTGTATATACTCCTTATCTCTGCACTATGTAGTTTACTCACTCTTGACTCCTGCACATTGTATATTACATAAACCATACCCCTACACACTGTACTTTATCCGCTCCTGACTGCTGCACTCTGTACATTATTTTTGCTACTGATCTTTGCACTTTGTAATTTATCTAATCTTGACCTACAGTCAGGTCCATAAATATTGGGACATCAACACAATTCTAATCTTTTTGGCTCGATACACCACCACAATGGATTTGAAATGAAACAAACAAGATGTGCTTTAACTGCAGACTTTCAGCTTTAATTTGAGGGTGTTTACATCCAAATCAGGTGAACGGCGTAGGAATTACAAAAGTTTGTGCCTCCCACTTTTTAAGGGACCAAAAGTAATGGGACAGATTAACAATCATAAATCAAACTTTCACTTTTTAATACTTGGTTGCAAATCCTTTGCAGTCAATTACAGCCTGAAGTCTGGAATGCATGGACCTCACCAGATGCTGGGTTTAATCCCTGGTGATGCTCTGCCAGGCCTCTACTGCAACTGTCTTCAGTTCCTGCTTGTTCTTGGGGCATTTTCCCTTCAGTTTTGTCTTCAGCAAGTGAAATGCATGCTCAATCGGATTCAGGTCAGGAGATTGACTTGGCCATTGCATAACATTCCACTTCTTTCCCTTAAACTATTTGGTTGCTTTCGCAGTATGCTTCGGGTCATTGTCCATCTGCACAAGCGCCGTCCAATGAGTGCTGAAGCATTTGGTTGAATATGAGAAGAGAATATTGCCCGAAACACTTCAGAATTCATCCTGCTGCTTTTGTCAGCAGTCACATCATCAATAAATACAAGAGAACAGTTCCATTGGCAGCCATACATGCCCACGCCATGACACTACCACCACCATGCTTCACTGATGAGGTGGTATGCTTTGGATCATGAGCAGTTCCTTTCCTTCTCCATACTCTTCTCTTCCCACCAAGTTGATCTTGGTCTCATCTGTCCATAGGATGTTGTTCCAGAACTGTGAAGACTTTTTTAGATGTTGTTTGGCAAACTGTAATCTGGCCTTCCTGTTTTTGAGGCTCACCAATGGTTTACATCTTGTGGTCAACACTCTGTATTCACTCTGGTGAAGTCTTCTCTTGATTGTTGACTTTGACACACATACACCTACCTCCTGGAGGGTGTTCTGGATCTGGCCAACTGCTGTGAAGGATGTTTTCTCCACCCCAGGGAAAGAATTCTTCGGTCATCCACCACAGTTGTTTTCCAAAGTCTTCCGGGTCTTTTGGTGTTGCTGAGCTCACGGTGCGTTCATTCTTTTTAAGGATATTCCAAACAGTTGATTTGGCCACACCTAATGTTTTTGCTATCTCTCCGATGGGTTTGTTTTGTTTTTTCAGCCTAATGATGGCCTGCTTCACTGATAGTGACAGCTCTTTGGATCTCATATTGAGAGTTGACAGCAACAGATTCCAAATGCAAATAGCAAACTTGAAATTAACTTTGGACCTTTTATCTGCTCCTTGTAAATGGGATAATGAGGGAGTAACACACACCTGGCCATGGAACAGCTGAGCAGCCAATTGTCCCATTACTTTTGGTACCTTAAAAAGTGGGAGGCACATATACAAACTGTTGTAATTCCTACACCGTTCACCTAATTTGGATGTAAATACCCTCAAATTAAAACTGTAAGTCTGTAGTTAAAGCACATCTTATTCATTTCATTTCAAATCCATTGTGGTGGTGTATAGAGCTAAAAAGATGATAATTGTGTCAATGTCCCAATATTTATGGACCTGACTTTATATTGTACATTCACATCAATCCCTGTTCCCAAGGAACGTACAATCTACAAACACATACTATGGCCAATTTAGACAGCAGCCAATTAACTAACCAGAATGTCTTTAAGGTTTGGGAGGAAAAAGAGTACCCAGAGGAAACCCACACAAGGAGAAGATGCAAACTCCATGTAGATAGTGTCCTGATCAGGGTTCAAACCTTAGTTTTACAAGACAAAAATGCTAAGTATTTTAACTCCAATTCAACCAACATAGAAAAGAAAACCACCCACAAATAGAAAACCTCCATATACACTATCCTATACCCACATTTGATCCATCCAGAGGAAGGCACCCTACCCCAATAAAACATGACCCAATTTGCTCCAGCAGGGGAAAAAATTCCTTCCTGATCCCCCAACAAGCAATTGGATATTCCCTGGATCAACTTTACCTATAAATATTAGTATCCAGTTATATTATGTATATTTAGGAAAGAATCCAGACCTTTTTTAAAACAATCTACTGAGCTGGCCAGAACCAGCCCTTGAGGGAGTCCATTTCACATTTTCACAGCTCTTAATGTGAAGAAGCCTTTCTGTAATTGTAGATTAAATCTCTTTACCTCCAGACGTAAAGAATGCCCCATTGTCCTTTGTGATGACCTTAAAGTGAATAGCTCAATGTTGAGTCCACTGTATGGACCCCTTATGTATTTGTACATGTTGACCATATTCCCCCTTAATCTCCTCTTCTGAAGAGAGAATAAATTCAGGTCCTCGAAACTTTCCTCAGAGCTGAGCTCCTCCATGACTTTTATTAGTTTGGTTGCCCTTCTCTGCACTTTCTCCAGTTCCCTAATATCCCTAATATCCTTTTTGAGAACTGGTGCCCAAAACTGAACTGCATAGTCCAGATGAGGTCTCACTAATGATATGTACAGGGGCAAAATGATGTCTCTATCTTCTTTTGCCATCCATGTCTCTGTTAGGAAAATATCCCTCTCTTTTATTTTGGTGAACAGGAAGTGAGGAGAATTTTCCCGATATTGCACATTCTGTAGTAGCAAATAAATGATTAGAGGCTAAGTTCACCTTTGTTCACCTTTTTTTTTTTTTACTAAATTCCAGCTCCCCTATGTACCAATATATCATTCATGTACTTTTTTTGAAAAAATATCAAAACTTTCCAAAAAATACACAGACACTTACCTTACTGTCCTACATCCATGTTTCCAAACATATCCTTTGCTTTTGTCTTACTCCCTGGGCAGAGTGTAGGTCCTGACATTTGGTTTCCTTTTTTAGCGAGGGGGGAGGCGTTTTGGGGCATTTTCACTCATCACACATAGCCCACCCCCCCCCCCCCCTGGATGGGCCACCCTAAACGCATAAATCTCCCCAAAGACGCTTCAGAACTTTTTTTTTTTTTTTTTTTTTAGAGTGGAGCTTGGTGTGTTTTTTACTGTGATTTTTGGTGCCAGGCATTTCTGAAATGCAAGGAAACACACAGATGTGAATGGAGCCTCAATGTTCTTGTATTACCACACCAATTTTACTTTCAGGCCCCATTCACATGTAGCATTGTAGTAGCGCACAGTTTGTGTCTCGTTTTTCCTTTGACACGCATAGGGCAGTCTGTTGATTTCAATAGGTTGTGCTATATGTGGCTTATGGGACATTTTGGTGTTTTGTGGGTTGCATGTTTATTACTGTGTGTTTTGCACCATTTGCCACTCATTTTTTCACAAGGCAAAATGTGTGTTTGCTTCTATGTTCGGTGTGCCGTTACCAATTAATGGCACTGAAAGCGCAACTAGTAATTTTAGGTGTATAAAAGTGGCCATACATTATACAATCTCATTGTACAATCTCCTTTAGATCTGCTGCCAATTATGTAGTGCAAGGGCCTGCCTGATTGGATACAGAGTGATTGGCTAGATAGGTGTTATCTCCTATTATATAAATTTGGTAAATCTAAAGGAGATTGTACACATTGTCCTCTTACAAAGACTGGAAAAATATCCTCTGCACTGCAATTATCTGAAGTAAAATTGCAATGGATTCAACTTCTGTCTTATTGAAGAGTTAAGCTGGCTTTGGATGGTGCGAAGTCTGCAGGTGACCATACTGTCCAGACAGACTGGGTCTAAGGTGGGTCAATGCCTAATGCACCTTTTGTAACAGAACAACACTGTCTTATACGGTATAAATAAGTGTGTAATCTGAGCAGGAAGGCTCTTATTTTTGCATTATGTTTAAAGGAAAAGTACTGCAAAGTCATCAGCACGTAGACAGGTAGAGTTTTATGCTGCCACAGTTTCGAGGGTTAGTGTTAATTGTGTTTTCCGGTTCTTTTTTGGCTGGCTTTTTTTTGGTCGACCCACTGGTTCTGTTTATTACAAAAGGAACAGGGGTTGGCAGATTATTGCTTTGTTCATGGTACCGCTGGCAAAATCTGTCCTGCTAGCCTGTAAACATGCCAACGGAGTGCCAGCTAATGAACATCTGGCTTCAGAATCCTTTTATAGCCTAGGAGATTGCTGAGACCTGCAGTCCACCCTAAAGATGCCAATCCTGGACACTAACATCATGGACTCAACCAGTTATGGACTCTATCCTGTGCTGGTATGCTGGGACAGCCACAATGCTGAGTTAGGGATTTGTTTAAGGAGAGACTGTTGCTTTTGTTCTACTGTCATGCCACATTATTTAAGTAAAGCTTTTAAGCTTTTGAAAGTTTGTCCTTGCCTGGTCTAAAGTTACTCAAGAGGTGTAGCGCAAGTAACCGGCAAACATAGTTTACAGCACGGGTCAGCTAAGCATATTGGTGTATGAAAACCGAAGTGTAAATGTTAATATGAAGACACAAGTGGTTACCAAGGGTAACAAAGGTATCTCAAGCAACCTGTCATGTGTTGATTTGATGGGTGGGATAGCTTCTTGCAGGAGGAGGAGTTGTCAGTGCTCTCTCCGTGAGCAGGTCCATTTCACACAGCAACGGGAACAGATCAGCACCGCAGAGGTCCTCAGCCAGTACACAGGTATGGAAGAAGAGGTTAATAAAGTGCATGAAGGGAGTCAGCGCTAGGTGCACAGCGGGACCCCATACCATTACAGGTATTGGGGATACACTGAAGTATTGCTCTGCGTGTTCCTCCTAAATGCAACAGTGACTATAATGATGTATATAAACATCAAGGGAATTGACTAGCCTTTAATCGTCTATTCAAATAAAGGTTCCTCATGTGTAAGGCACCCTATCCAAAGTGCCTAGTGTAGCCCAGAAGAACTCAGCTCAGGGTAAGCCTCTCATGTGACCCTTGCTTGGTGCACAACGAGGAGGGGAACATGTAGTAAGTGCCACCCGCCTACTACCCCTACCCTCGAAGCACTTCCTGTGCAGCCATGTTTAAAGAGGTCAGAGTTGATCCCAGTCAGCATGACCCATCTTTGCAGCAACAGATCCATGCAATAGTGATCTATTGCTTGGCGACAACACAATTATAAGGCTCCCTTACAGCAAAGATGTGGACACGGAACCCGAAGATTTCAGGGTGGTGGGATGCTAAGGGGCAGGAGGGGTCAGTTAAAGAATAACTGTACTAAAAGCATACTTATCTTTAACGTCAACCCCTGTAGGGAAGTGCCAGTGAGTGAGGTGACTTACTGAACTCAACAATTTGGAGGGTGCCCTTTTTGGCCAAATTGTGAAGGTGTTGATGGACAGGTGTCCACAACCTGATGACCCCTTTAGTGTATCTCCTTACTAAGGAAGCGTCTTGTTATCTTTAGTGTTTCCTTCTTAGGACGGGGTTATCACAGGGATGGGGATACAGTATGTGCCCTATAACTGCCTGTGAAAATAAATGTAAATGTATTGGATCTCACCTTGTTATAATAAAACAGCCTTTCCCAACTTTTTTTCACCAAAGAGACCCTAATTTAGAGATATAGAAGAACCTCTTCTAAAACCAATTTATCAGGGTTACTAGGAAAAATGCACCCTATATTGGTGGTCCGTGGGAAGAATGCCCCGCCTTAAAGACCGCTAAAAAGATCATTGGTGTCATGCAGTAGGCTCTGTGAAGTGGCACTGTTTCCTGGAGCTATGTAGGCACCATCAAGTGGAAGGTTAATAATCCACTGCTCAAGGAACCCCAAGCAACCTGTGAAGGAACCTTAAGGTTCCATAAGTAATAAAATGAATAATAAAGTATTAATATTGAATTATATATAAACCCAAGCATAAAACTAAAAGTATTGCAACTTACTGACCCTTAGATGTGGTGGCTGCATTTGTTTTCTTTTTTTTTTTTTTTCCTTTAATGTAACCTAGTAAACCTGCCATTAACTGACTCTCTGCCCTAGGATGACAACCACACTGAGCAGTGTTGTCACCCTAAGACGGGAATGCGTTCGTACTACATAACTCCCGCTCTTCTCCATAATGGGAATGTGTTTTGTAGTTCAGGGAATTAGGCTAACTGATAATCCAAAGGCAGGAAGCACAGGAACATGATTTATGGCTGGATGAACAGCTACTTTTTTTTTTTTGCACTTGTTGAGCAGATATAATAAAACTCTTGACTAGGGTATAAATTACGGCATGTATTCCCTCCCCCTTACCGCTGTAACCAACCACTACCCCCCAATCTAATAATAACCACTCAACAACTTATTGGGTTTAATGGCCACAGCCATTAATAACAGTTAACATAACTGACAGTATAAATACATCTATACGAGACTGGAGCTACAATGTCCAATAGGGCATAAACAAAAACCACCGCAACGATGTCTGCGTGTTCTCGTTCAGGCCTCCAGCCGCAAACCACTGACTCAGAGACAACACACAGACACCATCTTACACCATTGGGAGCCGTACCTCAGACGGGTCCCTACACCTTACCCTATTGAGCCCATAACACCTACAAAGGGGACCTTGCACTCCGCCACCACCTCACAAACCTGACCCCTTAGGTTTGTGAGGACCTCCACACCTGCAAGGCCCGTTGGATACCATCCTGTAGGCCAAGACACCACATGTCAATCCCAACAGCATTCAAATGAACGCCATCACCCCGCAAGTATCGCCACGTGTCCCGTTCCAACTCGTGGTGTCTAATAACCAAACCCCCATTCCTAAGCACAAATTTTTCTACCTCCCGATTAACTTTAACCCTGGCCCTATTAAGACTGTCCACTGACCTGGCCGTGCGCCAGTGTGAGCGCACAACCATGTCCGACCAAACCACCAAAGAATTGGGATAGGCCACACGAAGCCAGAGAAGATCATATCTAATATCTCGGCACAACTCCCGCATTTCCCGGAGACCCAAGTCATTGCCCCCCGCATGGACATGAAGAACATCCGGAGGCCTGTCCAGCCATACACAGCGCTCCACTTCTGGCACTACCCTGCCCCACAACATGCCCGGGATACCGATCCAGCGAACCACAGCCACCTCCCGTGGGACCCCCAACTGGCGGCCATTAGGCCGGACATCTGATCTCCTGGCCCCCCAGTAGACATAAGAATGGCCCAGTATCCAGACCAACCCCGGGACCCCACCTGCAATGATAAGAAGAACAACAAAAAGCCTCACCACACAACTTCATATAACAGGAACCAACAGCCACTCCCAACCAACCATTCACACCTTCACAGTGAATTACAAGAGGTGAGGGCGTACATACAGGCGATAACGCCGCGACTCCCACCTGCCGATACGCTGCAACGCCCCCCTCCCCCAGGCCCCATCTCACCGCCTCTGTGGCAGCCCCAATCCTAAATTAATGAGATGCATACTCCTTAGGGGCCAGTCCTAAGACCCCCAAAGCCCTCCTGAATACCGCCACAAACTGATATCGTGACAAAGAAGAACTATCTGCATTCACCAACAACGGACCCTGCCGCTCTGGGTGCACCGCCAAAAAAACGCGATACCGCCTCAACCGGACAAACCACGGAGCCCGAAACCGGAAACAACTCTACACGCATACTCTGACCCGTCTGATCGGTCTTGGATCTACGAATCCAAAACACCAGAGAACCCACATTACAAAGCACATCCGAGCGCTGAAGCCCGTCACACCCTTGCTTAGACGAACTCACCAGTTCCCCAATCCGCACTGCACCAAAAAAGTCCAAGACGAAGGCCGCTTGAAATAACAACACTTTGTAAGTGGTAGTACAAACCCGTTGCAGAACGCCAAATAAAGATACCAGCAGCTCAAACGAAACCAGCCTGCGGCCATCAACCGTTCGGCGTCCCCGACCGTAACCTCTCATTGCCTGGCGAACCAAAAAATTCTTAGTGTAATCCTCCCATCCCAACAGTTTAAATAAAAAGGCCAGCCCTGCTAACTTGCGACTCAGAACAGACACAGAAGCCCCCTGTTCAACATTGCATCCTAAAAAATATAGTACCAAGAACTTGTACTCCCCTTCCCTGACCGAATCACCCAAAATCTGTAACATGCCAAACCACGCCTCCCATACCTTGGCATAAACGGCCCAGGTGGCCGCACTCACCGAATCAGAGGAGCAATCACCTCAAAGCAATCCACCACAGCCAATCCGGACAAGGAACTCCCAGTTGCACCGCTCCCGGAGCCAACCTTCGGAACCTGTCCCACTGAAAACGAGAAAGGGCATCGGCAATGCAGTTAGGACAGCCCGGCACATAGACCGCATACACAAAAGAATTATAATGCAAACACGCTAACACCAAATGCCGCAACACAATTAAAGTGGATCTTCCTATTACAAAACTGCGACCCCCCCCACAACTCCACTGCAAGCACTATAGGAAACAGCTCCAACAGGACCAGACTCCTCGTAAGGCCCGCTTCCCGCCATTCCACCGCCCAAGGGCCCGCACTCTACTGGCCCCCAAAGTACGCTCCATAACCCACAGCGCCTGAGGCATCCGTAAAGAGCTCCAAATCAAAACTCAAGATAGCCTCGGACATCCATACCGACCTTCCATTGTAAGAGTCCAAAAAGGGCTCCCACACTAGCAAGCCCTCCTTCAGCTCCCGTGTCATCCTAATGCGATGGCCGGGCGACCGAACCCCAGCCGTGGCCGCCGCCAGCCGCCGGTTAAACACCCGTCCCATAGGCATAATCCTGCATGCAAAATGTAACTTGCCTAGGAGTGACTGAAGTTGCCGCAAAGTCACTTTTTCGGACTCCCGTGCGAGCACTACCGACCTCAAGTCCCTGAGCTTGTCATTCGGTTACCGACACTCCATCGCCAACGTATCTATCTGAATGCCCAGAAAGCTAAGCACAGTGGTAGGACCCTCCGTTTTTTCGGCCGCCAGCGGAATACCGAACCGCTCTGCCAAATGCTGCACCGTCACCAACAAAACCCGACAACTGTTAGTATCAGCTGGACCAATAAACAAAAAATTGTCCAAGTAATGGATCACCGACGCAATCCCCGACACCTCCCGCACGACCCATTCAAAAAAATTTACTAAACGTTTCAAACAATGAACACGGGATGGAGCACCCCATAGGCAAACAACAGTCCACAAAATATCCATCCTGCCAGCGGCAGCCCAACAAGTAAAAACTCTTTCCGGGTGAACCGGCAACAAACGAAAGGTGGACTCCACATCCGTCTTCGCAAGCAGAGCGCCCTTCCCATACCTGCGTACCCACCGCACGGCCGCATCAAACAAGGTGTAGGACATCGAACACAAATCTGAGTCAATAAACTCGTTCACCGACGCACCCTTGGGATAAGATAAGTGATGGATCAAACGATATTTGTTGGGTTCCTTCTTGGGGACCACCCCCAAAGGGGAAACCACCAAATCCACCAGCGGGGGCTCTCGGAACGGACCAGCCATGCGGCCCAAAGCAACTTCCTTGGCCAGTTTTTACGAAACCACCGCCGGGTGCGCCAGGGCCGATCGCAAGTTATCCTCCAATGGAGGGACCCGAGGAAGTTGAAACAGGATTCAGAAACCCTCCGAAAAACGGCTATCCAACAGCTCCTCTGCCGCCTGATCCGGATATCTAGTTAGAAAGGGGCGCATCCTTGCTAGTCCTCCCTTTTTTCCGCAGTATCTCCGAGCCTGCCCTTAACTTTTTGTGAACACTTGGACAAAGCATGGGAGCCCCCGCAGCTGGAGCACTCATGCTTGTATCGGCAGGACGTGCCAAACTTACACGTGCCTTCATTGAAGGCCCAGCAAAATCCTCACTTCTTGTGGGCCGACTGACCAGAGGAAGAAGATCCGCTGGCCCCCGACGGAAAAAACTGATTCCCGGCCCACACCGACGTCATAAACCGCATCCAAAGGCTAATGTTTTTGTGATCCCACCGCAAGGCCGGCCTTATAGCTTTGCGCCGCCTGAACTGCTCATCATATCTAAGCCACGCCAACCCCCGTAAACCCGATGCGCCTCCCCAATTGTGTCCAAATAGCAAAACAACACCAAACAATGCTCCGGCGCCCTCTCTCCAATAACGCTCGCCAAGATCGCAAATGCCTGCAACCAATTGCTGAACATCCGGGGGATAAGCCTAAACCTACGCTTTTCCTCATCCTCCTTTTTAGAGTCCTCCAACTTACCTCTATCCAAGTTCAACCTTTCCAGCGGGAGCAAGGAAAATATGTCGACATACTCACTCTTCCATATTTTTTCCCTAACCTCCGGCTTAAGATGGGCACCCAGCGGCCCCTCAAAGCACACATATACCTCACACCTGGAGGAATCCGACAGCATTCCGCAGCTGGGAAAACAAGCCCTCCAAATCCCCCACTGAGGGAGCAGAGGCCACCATGTCCACAGCTAAATTAGGCTAGCTAAGCTCACCCCTGAAGCTCTCCTCTCTGTGCTCCCACTCGAACTGATACTCCCCTCCCACCTTCACTAACCTCCTGGCTCCAACTCCACCCCCAACCATTCCTACTCAATGATCCCAGATCACCTCCCCTTGAACTATTCACCCCCTAACTTCTGCCAGCAACACTTTTTGCCCCATTTAACCCCTGGCATGCCGGCCCTCGGCCTATGCTCTCACTTTGGGCCTCTCTTTCAATGGTTATATGTAAAAGACCAAAAGGGGGCAAATGAGATAAATATATTATTGGCGTGTACATACCCTTTAAGGCCCAGTTTTATCAGTAACATCTTTATTTATATACAACCTAGATGTTATGCAATTTACAGAACACACTGAATGACTCATCAGTCCCAGAAGAACAAGGAGCTTACAGTCTAATGTCAGTACGGCAGTCATAATACATACTCTCACTCTTCATCAAAGCCAGGACCCCATCATTACAAGGCCATAGAGCCATACACTAAGTAAACAGGAATATGGAACAAACATCTCTGTTATTATAACTGCCTATCTCTTAAAATGATAGCAATTAGCCCGGGGCTTTCCATTTCACACCAATATGGTTGCTGCTCTCTTTTGACAGCTGAAAATGTGTGACACAGGTGAAAATGCACTGCTGCCATCTAATGGATTTAATTAATACTGCAAGAGAACAATTATTTTTAAGTTAAAAGGATTGTATCCTGATAGCAAGGTTGGTAGCTTCTGCTGGTAACTTTTTAAAGTTGCATGTTCCAGGGCCGTCATCCTTTCTTGGCTACGTGGCGAATAGCTAGACTGGAATAAGCATGTGCATATTGAGTGGCAATCCCAGTCAGAGACATAAAAGGGAGGTCAGAGTTAGGATTTCAACCCTGGAATGTGCACCTAAGAAAACAAATTACCAAAGGCACTTCCTCTACTCATAATTCAATGTTAAGAATTTTGATTCAGTTTGAAGTGACACAAAACAATATCCTTATTCCCAAAAAAACAATCCATCCTTAACTTAATTGCACTGTAATCTATTTTTATTAAATAATTTCTTGGTGTGTTTTTTACCCCCTTGTAACACCTGCTGTGAGCTCCCAACCCTTTCCTTTCCCCCTCACATCCCTTTGTATGGAAGAAGCAGTGCACATTATCTATGGTCATGTGCACTGCTCTATGCATGATAAACTTCCCAAAGTCCATCTCAGTAGCAAGCAAGAGAGGGATCATGGAGAATGAACATAGCCACCCTCTAACAGCAAGTTCGATCACAGCTGCAAAAAAAGAAAAGGGAGTTTGAAGAGTTGGAGGAGACTGAACGCAATAGAAGGTACTTTTTTGAGTTAAAGTGTAAACCAAAAATGAAAGATGTAATATATTGCAGCTTACTAGTCCTTGGTGTGGTGGCTGCATTTATTTTCTTTTTTTCAAGCTCTTTTTCGTTATTTTCACCTGGAATACTTGCAAATAACAGACATTCTGTTCCTAGGTGGCTATGTCATAACACTGTATCTATGGAGGGAGCCATGGTTGTCACCCTAGGCTGCTTTACTGGTATAGGCTCCAAGCATGTCTGTAGGCGGGGTGCAGCAGAAATAATTCACACAGTGAGGTGCAATATAAAACTTGTATTGAAGTAATGTAGCAATAGTTCACAACAAACCCAGCAGAAAGACTTCCCAGCTGAGTGCACTCATGATTTTGCAATGATGTTTACGTTCCAGGGCCACGGGTCATTTCCGCCGACACATTTCTGTTCTTGGAGGCCGGCAACGATCCGCTGTGTTTGCCCGTGTCGTGGACTGGCGGTCACATCGCTGATCTCGGGCAACTCCTTGGACAAAATCCCGGATCCTCCACATCTCCCCCAGACTACCATCTACCACCTGCATATGCGGATGAAGCCCGTTGGATTTTTCCCTATGATGGACATGCTTTTTATCTACTTCTTCCTGTAAGTGTGCATTTTTATCAATAAACCTTTTAATACTACACTTAGGTGCGCCTCCCTCCCTTATTCTATTTTATGCAACAGAGCTTTGGACACACTCTGGGGAGGGCTGTCACCTTCTACCACCACCAGCCCATCCGAAACACTCAGAAGCACCACTGATGGTGTAAGTGTTTTTACCCCCCACAACAGCGCCAGGGAATCACTATACTCTCAGCCAGACTCACAGCATCTGTATAGTGGGGCAGAATGTGGCCTGGCCATCTCATGCCCAATCAGGAAGATGTCCAGAAGAGCAGAAACTCTGCTTTCCCTACTGATAGTACTGTCCCTAATAGATGGTGACCTGTCCCTATTCTGCTAACTCGCAAAGTGTGAGCCAAACCTGGGAGCCAGGGCTTAAATAGGCTCTGCCTCATCCATGATGTCTGCTTGAGTCACATGGGGTGACGGGCTTCTCATATGTTAGCTTCCTCAGTGACCCAGGAAACCATAGAGGATCTCCTCTTGACTCCCTCTCCAACAACAGTGCTGCTGTGGAAGAGCACCACCTGCAGTGGAGAAATACACTGCACCTGCTTACATGTCTGTTTCGTGTGGAGGGTCGGGCAATTGGTAGTATACAGGAAATGGCTAGAGGGGAGATATTCTTCTGTGCAGCTCACAGGAAGTGACAAGGTCAGCTTGAAAAAAAGGAAAACTGAAGCAGCCAGCATATCTAAGGACTGTAAGCTGCAATATATAGCATTTTTTTGGTCTTTGGCTTTGTGCTCCTTTAAGAATACATACTTTAATATATATATATTTTTAAAGCAGAGTTTAATGTCACTTTAATTTTGTATAATTGACATTTATAATGCCAATATGTTTATCATTGTAGACCTGACAGTTAATGGGAAAATGGGAATGTTCCATTTGAATATTGTGTACAGACCGTCAAAAACGTAATTTCTCTGCTCATGTGATTAGCTTTCTGCTTTCCACAGAATGTTTTCTAATTTATTACAATATTGAGACTGACTATATGCAGACAGATCATGTTAATATACAGAAATAGAGGAATTGACTGTTGGCATACACTAGAGTTGTAGCCTTTGGTCTATGAAAATCCAAGTGGATCACAATACGAGGGAGCAGCTAATCTGATTGTAAGCGCCTTGAGGGCAGAGAATGATGTGAATCTATAATATATAGGTAAAGTGCTGTGTATATTGACGGCGCTATACAAGTATCCGTAGTAAATCATGTGTAAGTATGTATAGTCTTGTGAGCCAATGACTGGCCCATGCTGGGGGGAAGGGTTAAATGTTTCTAGCTCAGTTCCTGGGCTCTTGGTCCTTACCAATGGAAAATGGCTGAAGTCCAAGAGTTCCAGGTTTCAGTGAGTTCCAGCACAACCTGTGAGTGCAGTTGAAGAAACCAGGGTTTGAAGAAGACATCCAGCCATGGATGGAATGGGTGGATGGGCGATCAACTCTTTTTAAAGGCTGAATTTCTACAAGTCAGTTGAACATGCCTCAGCATAGCCTTTTTCTGGAGTTCAAGCTTTGCTACTTTACTTCATGTCCTTCTAGCCAGTCCTGGCAGAGCCACCTAACTGTGTTAGGTCAACACCCACTGTATAGCTATGCTTCCATCATTCAAGGCTTCCTTTCCCTGAGGGAATCAAGGGGCCTTCATTATGAAGGCAGAAAGGACTACCTGGGCCATGTGACTGCTACTCTGATTTTAAAATTCCTTTAACAAGTGGCCGAAATGTTCTATTATATGTTTTAAAATGGTATCAATAAATTAAACAGTCTACTGTAATATAAATAATTGGTTTAAGTTCTTTAACTCTTGAGCAACATGCAAATACCCTTAGTGGTGGGTTATTTGGTATATAGGTTGTTTGGGTGTCCCCATTACAGGAGAAAGGAAGGTCAGTTAGGTTGATTTTTTTTTTATTGATTAAATGGCTGTGTCTAGTCTCGACCTTTAGGTGTGTGAGGCCTCATTCACGTGGGTGTTACTGATCCATATACCCATGGGAAGGGCTATCTGCACCTGCAAGTGATGCCCAGATGCATCCCCCTGTAGGCAGTCCCATTCATGACTATTGGGACTCATTGGCTGTACGGACACAACTGCTGTTCCCAATTTGACACCCATGCCAGTGTGGGTATACGACCCTCGTATGTAAGCAGTGTGCACTCTGGGCTAAACTCCCACATCAGCAGCTGTGTCTGTAAAATCGGACGTAAATATCCCTTCTCATGGGTGTATGGATTGATATGCCCGTGTGAACGAGGCCTAAAACTGGCAATACACTAGTAGATCTTTGAGTAAACATTTGGATAAAAATTTGTTGACCGCAAATAAACCCAACAAAGGACATCCTCCTTTAAAAGTGATTTACAAAAAGAAAAATCTGTTCATCGAAGGAACTACGCCACCCTCACTTGCTCATTATCCCCCAAGATGGATTATGAATTTTTGGGTTTGTAATGTGCATAGAGCAGTGTACACAACAGCAACTAGCGTGCACTACTCATTCCAAGCAAACTGAAGGGCGGGGAAAGGAGGCAGAATAATACAATAAAGAACAATTTAAAGAAAAATAGATTGCCGGGCCATTATGCAGTGGATGTGCGTGGGTTATGTTTGAAGAATAAGGTTATCGTTTGTCACTTTAAATTATTTTTAAAAACTTTAAAAAGTTGACTGGATTTTCAATTTAATCAGTAAGACTTTTTACAACCCTCGTTTAGATCTACGCTCAGCATTATGGTGTTCGCCTTGTATTTCAATAACACAAATAAAATCTGAACTATGTGGAGGCTAGAATATTGGTATGTACAACGTGATACCCCCCATCTCCCCTCCTATATAGATCATTAATTGAACCAGACAAAACACTGCCCTCCATTAACCCGTGATTAAGTACCCTCGCACGCCAACGCAGAACAGCGGCTCAAGTGGCTTATTAAGTACTGTATAATTTGTGCTTCACCATACACAGCCGCAAAGCAATTCATCAGTAACGCCACTGTGATAATCACTGAAATGTTAGAAGTGGCTTGCCTTCGCTAGTTTTCAACCTGCGGTGATTGTATTAAATATAAATAATGGCTGATAACCCATCCTGCAGGGTCAGGTTTTACTCTTCAAATCTTTGAAGGGTTTTCATACCTATGTAGATAAATATGGTACACTACTACTGAATGTGGAAAATTTGGGGTAAAGAGGCAGCTCAGCTAAAACGGATTAATGGTACGAGTTGGTGATCCAACTTGATTGTTCACTTTTTAGAAGTGGACTCCACTGGTGATCTCCATAGCCATACTTGGGTACACTGGTGATCTCCATGGCCATCCTTGGATACACTGGTGATCTGCATGGCCCTTGGGTACACTGGTGATATTCATGGCCATCCTTTGGTACTCTAGTGATATCCATGGCAGTCCTTGAGTACACTGGTGGTATCCATGGCTATTCAAAGGTTCACTGGTGATCTTAATGGCCTTTTGTACACTGGTTATATCCATGGTCATCCTTGGATACACTGGTTATATCCATGGTCATCCTTGAGTACACTGGTGATATCCGCGGCCATTTTCATTCTCTGATTGGACAAGGCGGAGAGGTGGGGTGATGTCACACTGAGTGCTGTACTCTGTGAATTGTCCGATAGCAAATGCCAACCCCACCGTCAGGGGTTGTGGTGAAGAACTGCCATTTGACACCTCTTGGTGACACAGCTGATCTAGTATAATTTGTGACATTTTTATGTTTTTTATGTCAAGCCTTTTTTGAAACAAAATAATTTATGAGCTCAGACTCTAGGTTAAAGACTTTGGGTCACTTGTTATAGAAGGGGTTATACAATCAGGCGGAGTAAAATGAATCTATAAAGGGAACTAGCTGCTGTATCAGCTGCTTTTTAACAAAAGATTCAAATACTAATAAATCCTTGAGGGAATTACCAAGGGGATTAAAACTATGATAATATTTACAGTAGTTAATGGGATACATTTATTATACGTAATGTTCTCAGTTTTTGTCGTTTTACCGCTTCAGCATTTCTGCTCCACCATATGGCTATTACTGATCATCCACTTCAGCATCAGGTTATAATATTACTGAAATCCTACATAGAAGCTGCCATTGGGATAAACATGAAGAACATATGTACATCTGTTACACCATGTACACTTCTGTATATATCAGCAAACCATTAGAACTCCAGAATATGTATACCCATCTGAGCCGGAATATTGAATTCATTTTTATCTACAGAAATATTGATCTAACCCCCTTTGGGCCAGGACAGTGTTTACATTTTTTATACATAGAAATATTGATCTGACCCCCTCTGGGCCTGGACAATGTTTACATTTTATCTGTAAAAATACTGATTTGATCCCACCTGGGCCAGAACAATGTTTAGATTTTTATCTGTAAAAGTACTAATTTGACCCCCTTTGGGCCAGAACACTGTTTTGCCGCGTTTTGCATGCCGCGTTTAGCTGCTTTTTTTTTTTAACCACTTGCCGTCCGCCCACCATCAAATGACGGTGAAGCGGTACGGCTCTCGTTCTGGGATGACGTCATAAGACGTCGCCCCTTTAAGCCAGGATTGCGCGTGATCGGGTGCGTTCATCCCAGCTCTGTCGGTGGCGGCGTGTCCCCGGGACACACCACGTCACCGACTGGGGTGAACAGCCATTGATCATGGCTGTTTACCATGTGATTGGCCGATCCCAAATGGTACTGCCCCCATTTGCATGGCGCTCGCGCGTCGGTGGCGACGTGTTCCCAGGGAATACTGCCTGTCACTGACAATGGTATCAGCCACCGGCTGGCCGCTGTTACCTTGTGATCGGCTGTGATCTACTCACAGCCAATCACATGTAATGTAAACAGAGCGGTAACCCACTGTTACCAGCTCTTCTCTCCTCACACAGTGTCCAATGTGAGGAAAGAAGAGCTAGGATCAGTGAGTTACTGATCTGTAGAACACAAACACACACCCTGTCACTTCACTCCTGCCCCCCCCCAATGCACCTGTCACCCAACAGTCACCACATCTGCCCCCATAAAGTGTACCTGTCATCATAAAGTGCACCTGTCATAAAGTGCACCCGTCACCCCTTAGTGATCGTGGCATGTCACCCGTCACCCATCAGTGACCGTGGCATGTCACCCGTTACCCATCAGTGACCGTGGCGTGTCACCTGTCACCCATCAGTGACCGTGGCGCGTCACCTGTCACCCATCAGTGACCGTGGCGTGTCACCTGTCACCCATCAGTGACCGTGGCGTGCCACCCGCCACACATCAGTGACCGTGGCCTCTCACCCATCACTGACTGTAGCCTGTCACCCGTCACTGACCTTGGCCTGTCACCCATCACCCATCAGTGACCACCGCCAGTCACCCATCACCCATCAGTGACCACCACCATCACCCATCAGTGAAAACCGCCATCACCCATCAGTGACCACCGCCATCACCCATCAGTGACCACCGCCATCACCCATCAGTGACCACTGCCAGTCACCCATCAGTGACCACCGCCAGACACCCGTCACCCATCAGTGACCACCGCCAGACACCCGTCACCCATCAGTGACCACCACTAATCACCCGTCGCCCATCAGTGACCACCGCTAGACACCCTTCAGTAACCACCGCCAGACACCCGTCACTCATCAGTGACCACCACCAGACACCCATCAGTGACCTCCATCAGTCACCCATCAGTGACCATCGCCAATCACCTGTCAGAGACCATCATCACCTATCAATAAACATCACCTGTAAAAGTCTCACACATTTGGTATTGCCATACTCAGGGGGAGTAGCAGAATGTATTTTGGGGTTTCATTTTTGCTATGTACATGCTAAGTGTTGGAAATATCATATAAATGGACAACATTGTGTAAAAATAAAAGCGGTTTCATTTTTTCCCACGTTTTCCAAAAACTACTGGAAAAAAATGACATGTTCAAAAGACTCATTATGCCTCATAGATTATACGTTGGGGTGTTTGCTTTCCAAAATGGGATCATTTTGTGGGCAATTCCATTGTCCTGGTGCTCCAGGACCTTCAAAAATGTAATAGGTTGGTGGTTGAGAAATGAGATGTGTAATTTATGCTTGTAGAACGCCTGAAGGTGCTAGTTCAATATTGGGCCTCTGCATGTGGCCAGGCTGTGTAAAAGTCTCACACATGTGGAATTGCCATACTCAGGGGAAGTAGTAGAATGTACTTTGGGGCATCATTTTTGCTAGGTACATGTTATGTGTTGGAAATATTATATAAATGGACAACTTTGTGTAAAAAAAAAAAAAAAAAAAAGCGTTTTCATTTTTTTCCCACATTTCCAAAAACTACTGGAAAATTACATGTACAAAACACTCATTATGCCTCATAGATTATATGTTGGGGTATTTTCTTTCCAAAATGGGGTCATTTTGTGGGCACTTCCATTGTCCTGGTGCTCCAGGATCTTCAAAAGTGTAATAGGTGGTTGAGAAATGAGATGTGCAATTTATGCTCGTAGAACGTCTGAAGGTGCTAGTTCAATGTTGGGCCTCTGTATGTGGCCAGTATATGTAAAAGTCTTACACATTTTGGTATCGCCATACTCAGGGGGAGCAGTAGAATGCATTTTGGGGTGTCATTTTTTCTACATACATGCTATGTATTGGAATTATCATATAAATGTGCAACTTTGTGGGAAAAAAATGCGTTTACAGTTTTTCCCCACATTTTCCAAAAAATACTGGTAAAAATGACATGTTCAAAAGACTCATTATGCCTCATAGATTATATGTTTGGGTGTTTGCTTTCCAAAATGGGGTCATTTTGTGGGCAATTCCATTGTCCTGGTGCTCCAGGGCCTTCAGAAATGTGATAGGTCATCATGACATTAGATGTGTAATTTATATCCCTAGAATACCTGACGGCGCTCCCTGCATGTTGAGGCTCTGTATGTGGCCAGGCTGTGAAAAAGTCTCAGACATGTGGTATCTCCATACTCAGGAGGAGTAGCAGAATGTGTTTTGGGGTGTAATTTGTGGTATTCATATGCTGGGTGTGAGAAATGACCTGTTAATATATGACAATTTTGTGAAAAAAAAAAAGAAAAAAAATTCTTCATTTTGCAATGAATTGTGGGAAAAAATTACAACTTCAAAAAATTCGCCATGCCTCTTACTAAATACCTTGGACTGTCTACTTTCCAAAAAGGGGTCATTTGGGGGGTATTTGTACTTTTCTGGCTTGTTAGGGTCTCAAGAAATGAGATAGGCTGTCAGTATATCAGGTGTGATCAGGTGTGATCAAATTTCAATGATTGGCACCATAGCTTGTAGACTCTATAACTTACACAAGGACCAAATAATATAAACTTCTTTGGGTTATTTTTAGCAAAGATATGTAGCAGTATAAATTTTGCCAAAATTTATGAAGAAAAATTACTAATTTGCAAAATTTTATGACAGAAACAAAGAAAATGCATTTTTTCACAAAATTTTCAAACTTTTTTTATTTATAGCACAAAAAATAACCCCCCCCCACAGTGATTAAATACCACCAAAAGAAAGCTCTATTTGTGTGAAAAAAAGGACGCACATTTCATATGGGTACAGTGTTGTATGACTGAGTAATTGTCATTAAGGCTACTTTCACACTGGAGCGGTACCCGCGGTCGCGGTAAAACCCCGCTAGTTTTAGCGGAGTTTTACCAGCGATAGGGCTCCGCTATGCGGGCGGGAGCACCGCGCTTTTAACCCCCCACAAGGGGTTAAAAAGGGGTTAAAAGTGCCGTCACTCAGCGCTACCGAGGTGGTGTGCAGCTGCTTCGGCAGCGCTTGCCATGCATTTCAATGGCAGGGGCGGTAGAGGAGTGGTATATTACCGCTCCCCTCACCGCCCCAAAGATGCTGCTTGCAGGACTTTTTGTAACGTCAAAAGACGTTTTAGCTAAATAGTGTCTGTAAAACGCTCCAGTGTGAAAGCAGCCTTAAAGTGTGATAGTGCTGAAAGCTGAAAAATGGCCTGGACAGGAAGGTGGATTTCGTGTCCAGTACTGTCCTAGACGTGAGTTACCGCATTTAGGCGCGTTTAGCGGCATTTACAAGCTGTTTGGCATTTCAAATGCCTCTGAACTGGTTTCTAAACCCATTTTTTTGCTTTCCAAAAAAGCTTCTAAACTCAACTGCCTGGAAACGACCTTAAACGACCCTGTGTAAATGTACTGATAAGATAACAATAAATGAGTTCAGGGGCAGCTGGAAAAAAATGTCTGTTTATCAGCCTCAGTGTGCATCACAGTAATACATAAAGTATTCCTTTTTTTTTAATGACAAACAAGGCATCATTTTGGTGCGATCTTTTCAAAATAATATTATGTATTTAACCTGCAAACTAGTGTAGCGGGGGCCCGCTTTGCTGCCTGTTACTCATGAACTTTGACAGGGGACCACTGTGAATACACAGACACTTCTATTAGGGAGAGATGACTGAAATTCCCCCTCCCTTGTTTGCAGACTGTATTCAATGCAAGCTGTGTGAGGCACAGGAGGATCGGATTACTCTGGTTTTCTCTGCTGCTGGAGGAGGAGGCTTTTACAAGTGGTAAGCAGAGGGATTCCTGGGAGCTGCAAAGCATTATGGAATATGAAGTCCCCTGGGAGAGCTGCCCCATTGACTGTTAAAGGCACAGGACTACAAATCCCAGGAGGCTCTGTGGAAGAAGGGGGTTGGTTAAGGACTCCATTTTGAGAAGGCTGGGGAGTTCTCCATGAGGGAGAGAAGGAGACAGATGTGACCAGAGAGGCTGCTGTTAATTACCGAGGGGAACCATCCAGCCACAGCTCCAGAGGTCGGTGTGCTGATGCTGCCACAGCTCCAGCGGTCGGACGGTGACGGACATCATAACAGAGAGGGTACCCAGCGTACCTCCCCAGGAGATCCAGGGGACGTGGGCCTATCGTTTGATCCCTTTATCGTAGGATGGGTGAGCGGGCGATTTGCCCATTATTAACCACTTCAATACTATGCACTTAGAACACTTTACTACCAGACCAATTTTCAGTTTTCAATGCTGTTGTGCTTTGAATGACAATTGCGCGGTCGTGCGACGCTGCACCCAAACAGATTTTTTATCATTTTGTTCCCACAAATAGCTTTCTTTTGGTGGTATTTGATCACCCCTGCGGTTTTTATTTTTTGCGCTACAAATAAAAAAAAAATCTCTCCATCACTGGTGGGCACTGATGAGGCTACACTGACGGGCACTGATGAGGCAGCACTGGTGAAGTGGCACTGATGATGAGGCACTTATATGCAGCGATGATGAGCACTGTTAGGTGGCACTGATAAGCAGCACTGACGGGTACTGAGAGGGGGCACTGATATACAGCACTGACGGGCACTGATATGCAGCACTGACGGACACTGCTAAGCGGCACGGATGGGCACTAATAGACAGCACTGATTGTCACTCATAGGCGGCACTGGGCACTGATAGGTGGGCACTGGTAGGTGGCAATGGTGGGCACTGTTATGTGGCACTGGTATGCATTGATAGGGGCACTGGTGGGCACTGATAGGGGCACTGGTGGGCATATACACTGATAGGGGGCTCATTCCCTGGTGGTCTAGGGTGGCATCTGAAGGTGGCACTGTGTGCCATCCACACTGGGCACTATGTCACTTACCTGGTGGTCTAGGGGGGGTCTCCCTGGTGGTCCAGATCGGCTCCCTGGTGGTCCCTGGTCAGCTCCCTGGTGGTCCTGGGTGGGCACATTCATGGTGGTCCCTGGGCATGCTCCCTGGTGGTCTAGGGTGGCGATCCGAGGGAGGGCTGTGCTGATAAATGCAGCCGATCGGCTCTCCACTCATCAGGTCTGCAGACCTGAGTACAGGAAAGCCGGTAAACGGCTTTCCTGTATTACACTGTGATCAGCCGTGATTGGTCACGGCTGGTCACATGGTAAAGTGCTTCGGATCGAAGCGCTTTACCGAGATCGGTATTGCGGGGGGTCAGACTGACCTCCCACACCACCGATCGCCGCGATGCGCACCCCCCCCGGGCACGCCGCGGCTTGTTATCCTGAGGACGTCATATGACGTCCAGTCAGGATAACTAAGCCACTTCCCGGCCGTCATTTTGCATACGGCGGTCGGGAAGTGGTTAAAGACACAGTATTGAGGTTGCATTACCTCATCAGCACCCACAGTGGTAGGAACACTTGTACTCTGCCATTTAGTCACCAAGTTCCTCTTTGCCTATCAGGATACTTACAAGTAGCTTTTGTTCATCCTGCTCAACAGGACATCAAGTGCACCAACGTCAGGCTAGCGAAGATTTTTGATGTTTCAGTGTGAGGACTCTCATTGTCATTTCTTTTTGGTATCAGTGATTTGAAATCTGTTACCTCACATGTTTAATGCCTGGGTTTGTGAGTTCAGGATTTTAAGGAAACAGACTGTCTGTTGTCACGTCAGATCAATTCCCTTTCGTACCTGAATGTACAAGTCTATTTAAAGTCATTGGTTGAGAAGCAGAGGCCTGGGGAAAATACAAATTTCATTAGCAGCTCCTTCGGGGGTACCGCTACACTAGTAAAAGGAAATTTTTTAAAAAGCTGTTTTTTCACACTTTGACCACTGGTAATTTTATAAATATCACTGTCACGTACCTGGTGGATGAGTTTTACTTCAGCAGTGGGAAACTTCCCTTACTACCCTGACTCGGGAACCCCTGGTAGAGCAGACAGGTGGTTCTGGAGTGCAGGATGGCACAAGGGTTGGACTGGGTCACCGGTGTTGATAGGAAGTCCATTAGTGAACTCGTGCACAGGAGCGTGGTCGTACAGGCCGGGTCGGTAAACAGGCTGGCGGTGCAGTACAGAAGGATTAGGCAGGAGGGTGGTCATAGACAAGCCAAGGGTCAGTGCAGGCAGAAATCAGCAGGGTCAGACAAGCCAGGTCACAGGAACAGAGAATCAGATTACAGGTTGTTCAGGAACACACACTAAACGCTGTAGATCAGATAGCACTTGCTGCAGGGTGTGTGCAGTTGAAATAGAGCCGTTTCCGGCGCGTGCACGTGCGAATGAACAACTAGCGCTAAAATGTCCACTTGATACAGGATTTCTTCTAACGTTGCCCCCCCCCCCCCCGGGTGCAGTTCAGAACTGTCTCACACCCCCTCTCACTCTGCAGTCAAGGATTGCCTCGATCTCATACTCCTCCTCACCATCCACTATGACTGGTTCCAGTGGGGCCGTTCTTCTCTCTGGAAATTGGTCCTGGGTTACTGGTTTCAACAGAGATACGTGGAACACCGGGTGTACCCGAAGAGAAGGAGGGAGGCTCAGCTCATACGCCACCCGGTTGATTTTCCTCTTGACAGGAAAGGGGCCAATGAACTTGGGTCCCAGCTTTTTTGAGGGGCAGGACAATTTTAGATTTTTAGTGGCTAGCCAAGCTTGGTTGCCCGGCTGCAGGTCCAACTCCCCTCGTCTGCCTCTGTCAAAGGCTCGTTTATTATATTCCTGCGACTGGGATAATGTCTCCCGCAAGAGTTTATTTTCTACCAGGAACGCAGCCTTGTCTTGAACAGCGGGCACTGTACTTTCTGGTGCCAGGTCAGGCAGGAAGGAGGGATGGTAGCCGAGATTCGCCCACAACGGTGACTGGTTTGTGGCTGAGTGGACCGCATTGTTCTAGGCGAATTCGGCTACCGAGAGCAGAGAGACCCAGTTGCCTTGAGAGAACGTAGAGTAGCACCTGAGATATTGTTCTAGGATTTGATTCCTTCTCTCCGTCTGGCCATTGGTCTGGGGATGATAAGCGGAGGAGAATGCCAGTTCAATTCTCAACAGAGAGCAGAGAGCCTTCCAGACCCGTGACGTAAACTGCACTCCCCTGTCAGACACAATGTTGGCCGGGATTCCGTGAAGGCGCACAACTTCCCGGATGAAGGTTTCTGCCGTTTGGATAGCAGTAGGTGTGCCCTTCATGGGGATGAAGTGTGCCATCTTAGTGAGATGGTCTACTACCACAAAGATGGTGGGAAATCCTGCAGACGGGAAATTCCACTATGAAGTCCATGGACACATGCGACCAGGGGCGCTCCGGGACAGGCAGTGGGTTTAACAGGCCTTGGCCCTGTTGACTTTGTTGCGAGCACAGGTGGGACAGGCCTTAACGTATTTTCTGCAGTCTTTGTCAACTAGAGGCCACCAAAAGGAGCGTGTAAGTAACTCCGCAGTCTTGCGACCACCAAAATGTCCTGTCAATTTATGGTCATGGCATAGCTCCAGGACTGCCAGATGTTGTTCTTCAGGGACGAAGACTCTTGTCCCACTCCACCACAACCCGTCATGCTGGGTCAGCCTGGAGTCCTGAGAAATGGTGGACCTGGCAAGAGACCGTCGGATTTGGGAGAGGAGATCCTCTTGAGTTAACAGGAAGCTCCAGGCCGGGAGGATCGTGTCTGATGGAGTCTCTCCTGTCTTGTGAAACATCCTATAGAGGGCATCTAGCTAAACATTTTTTGACCCGAGCCTGTATGTAATGTGGAGCTGGAATCGTGAAAAGAAGAGGGCCCAGTGGGACTGACGGGGTTGTAAATCCTGGACCAAAATAGTTTTGCTTGTACTGATCCTTTAAAGTAGATCTTCACCCAGAAGCAAGTATCCTATTGCTCAGCCTCCCCCCCACCCTAACAATTGGATATATACTTATTTTGTTAAATGCTAGCTGTCTTTGCACATGGGGGATATCTCCTACGCATGTGCAGTTGGGCTGAAGGGCTCTGCCTAGACCTGAAGGCCAGGTGGAACCTTTTAGCATCTGTGCATGTGCCATAATGATGGTGCCAAGGGAGAGGGGGGGGGGCACTAACCAAAGTAAATCTTTTAAACTCTTACTTTTTTTTTTTTCCTTTTCTTCTTACCTGCAAAGTAAAGACAGCTTACCTGCAAACTAAGCCTGCATCGTCCCCGCTGGAGGCCGCACCCATCTTCTCCCATCTTCCTTCCGGGTCCGCAGAGTCCAGCTGTGTGACTGGTCGGAGCCGCGTGATGTCACTCCCGCACAGGCGCATGGGAGCCGCCCGTCACGGCACAGGCTTCTGAAGAAACGGCACGGACGGCCACTCCTTCAGAGCGCAATGACGTAATCGGCACAGTATACAGTAAATATCTCCTAAGCAGTGCAAGTTTAGGAGATATTTACAGTACCTATAGGTAAACCTTATTATAGGCTTATCTATAAGTACAAAGAGGGAAGCTTACTTCCTGCACACAGGACTTTAAAAAAAATGTCCAAAAAACTTCAGTAGCTTATCAGGGATGTTTTCAGCCTTTTTACCAGCGTTATATTACTGCCGTTTTTTCACGCTTTTAACGGGCCAGCATTTTTTTTTTCTTTTCAATTGGTCTAAAACGTTTTTGAGCGTTTGAACGTTTTTACAGCTGAAAAACATCTCTCAAAACCCTCAGGTCTTGCAGCTAAAAACAGCTGCTCTAAAACAGTCAAGAAACATCCTGTGTGCATGAGGCCTAAAGGTTTTAAATTCCTTGCATGAGATGGCAGTAGGGCATGCAGTGCCTGCAGAAATGTAGAGATTCTCAGGAGGTGAGCAATATGAAGTTGTACATCCTTTCTGACGGGTATACACAGATAACATTATGTTCCATTTCATCTACATGAAAGACAATTTGCAGATTTAACAACACTGCTTATGTATTACGTGTCACTCTTTTATCAGTACAATGCACCGATCACTGAATGCTTCTCTTCCTGTGACAACAACATCAATCCTAAATGCTGGCTGTAACAATGTACTGAGCATTTAAGCAGATGAAATGTATTTGCTATGTGTAATATGCAATATATACTGGATCTTCAAATACCCTTTTTTTTAACTCTGTTAAACTACTTAGCAACCAGCCACTGTGGTGACAAAAATACTTTGGTAAACATTATGTAATATACAGCACAGCTTACAGAGTACAGCGATAAGGAGTGTGTAACATACAAATTAGGTATAGAGTGCAGGGGTCAGCAGTATGTAACATGTGACACAGCTTATGAAGTGCAGTGGTCAGGCATATGTAACATAGTTGCAAAAACAAGTTGCGCTAACTCCTATTGGAAGTCTTAAAAGTCCTCCAGTGCTAATAATAAAACACAAAAGTGAAAAAGTGGAAATTATTAAACAGCGTGGGTGAAAATTTAATAATTTCCACTTTTTCACTTTTGTGTTTTATTATTAGCACTGGAGGACTTTTAAGACTTCCAATAGGAGTTAGCGCAACTTGTTTTTGCATCTATAAGATTTCTGTGTTATTATCACACAGTCTGTTGCTGCTGCACATGTACACCTTAGCGCAATACTGTTTTTATTTATATATGTAACATAGTGCCTCTCTCATTGCTAGTCAGTATGAGGAAGAATGCCAGGGCATTCATTGGCCAGGGGGAAGAAGATGGTATCAGCAGTTAGTGGAAGGTAAAATGCCTAAGCATTGTCGGTCAGTGGTAGGAGGAATCCCCTAATAGTCATTATGTAGAAAAAGATACCCTGAAATTGGCAATCATTGAGGGGAAGAAGGCCCAATAGCTGTTGTCACTGGGAGAAAACTTCCTAATATCAGCACCAGTGCAATGGGATAATAGACTGGACTGGGATAAGTCATGCCAGGGCTAGAACTACAAAGCCACTGTTCTTCAGTAGACTAAGTTTTGGGACCCCAGTATTTCATTTAAATCCCAGGACAGTACCACAGGATCTCTGCCAGAAGAAACTGTCACAATTTAGCCATAGTTTTTTTGGCTGCGTAATTCTTTCCTGCAGTGCTGCTCCTAATCCTCTGATTCCTTTTACATGTGTTGATTGGCTTCTGTGCTCACCTATAGGCCTGCTATTTTGTGGGTTTATATTTCCTTCCCCTTCCATCACTTCCTGGCCTGCCTCCCTGTTTGCTTCCCTATATAACAAATACTCAGTGCAGCCTGCATTGCCTGAGTACCTTTGTAGTTCTCTGAGCTCCTGTCTGTGTAGTATTTTGTGTATTCAGTGTCTAACTTCCCATGTACCTACCCTAGCTTGGTCTTTCATTTGTGCTTGTCTGCCGCCTGCTCTGACCATGGCTTATTTCTTGGATCCTCTTCAGTCTCCTGCCATCTGTACTCTGTATACATGAGTGGTCTACGTATGGGCATATGGGTGTACCTGAATGCCGCAATCTGGTTCCAGCATGCTGCAAGTCCATCCCCACCATCAGGGGCCCTGGTGAAGAAGCAGGCTGGAGCTTAGACACTGCACTCTGGGGAACTCCAGGTTGGCCGTCTACAAGGGCTCACTGCCACAGAAACCTGACATTTTGTGCAGGCCATGAGCTCCTCAGAGACACCGCAACCTTTACATGAACAACTTCAGTGTTTGGCGCAGAGTGTGAATGTCCAGCAGGCCTATCAAGAGTGGATCAGGATCATGCAATGTTTGCAAGAATTTTCCTCCCATTCGGACCAGCTGCAGGTTGAGACCACTTCTCCTCCTTCCATTCCTACTCCTGCTCCTGCTTCTTTTGTTCCACCTGTGTCGTGCAGGCCCTCAGAACTCCAGCTGCCTCCACCATCTTATTTTTCTGGTGATTCAAAAGCATGCTGGGACTTCATCAGTGTTACATTTATTTTGAACTAGAGGCCCACCTTTTCTCCAGTCACTGCTCTAAGGTGGCATACCTCATATCACTTCTTGCAGTGATGCTCTGGCGTGGGTCTCACCACTGTGGGAGCATCAAGTTCCTATCATTTCCAGTCTTACCACCTTCTTGGGAGCCTTCCATAACACCTGTGATTTGCCAGGCAGGGCTTCATCTGCTGCTGGCGCCCTTCTTCTGCTTTGTCAAGGAAGCATGATTTTCGGTCAATGTGCAGTTCACTTTTGCACCTTGGCCTTGGAACTAGCATGGAATAAGGAGGCCCTAACATTTTGGCAGGCTTAGCGGATTGTATTAAGGATTAACTACCTGGCAGAACCATATCCTGGATGATTTGATTGCCCTTAGCATTCAAATCTATGTCCGTGTTCTGGAGGGGTCTGGTCCACATCCCCCCCCCCCCCCCCCGCCAGTAGGTAATTTAGTACTTGTGTTTCAGAAAGCTCTTGAACAACCCAGTCATAAGTCACTGCTACGCTTAAATTATACCATAATGAGAAGTTCTCTTTACTGGTAGCTTCAGCCATTACAACATTTGTGTGATACCATGGTGATTAGCCCTCATTGATGATGACTACAGCTATCAATACTTCTCCCCGATTCCATAATGACAGGACACTGTTAAATAAGTCCCATAAGACTGAATAGACTACATTGTAATCATTAGTTGCAGCAATGAGAGCCAACAAGAGCTGAAAATGGCAATCTTTATGGCAAGTGTCATGGAATAACTTGTAAATAAATTTTGTAGGGATATTTATATTTAACAGGGGATCTGATTGTTAACCACTTCAGCCCCAGAAGGATTTCCCCCTTTAGAACCAGAGCCCTTTTTGCGATTCGGCACTGCGTCGCTTTAACTGAAAATTGCGCGGTCGTGCGAGGTTGTACCCAAACGAAATTTGTGTCCTTTTTTTCCCACAAATAGAGCTTTCTTTTGGTGGTATTTGATCACCGCTGCGTCATTTCTGATCGCCGCTATAAACAAAAGAAGAGCGACAATTTTGCAAAAAAACCCAAATTTCTTACTTTTTGCTAAAATACAAATCCCAAAAAAAATATATAAAAAAACTTTTTTTTCATCGGTTTTGGCCGATTTATATTCTTCCTCATATTTGTGATAAAAAAAATCGCAATCGGCGTTTATTGATTGGTTTGCGCAAAAGTGGTCGCATTTACGGATGATGAGAATTCATTTCTGGGGTTTTTATTTTTTTTAAATTTGTTTACTAGTAATGGCGGCGATCTGCGATTTTTAGCGGTACTGTGATATTTCAGCGGACATGTCGGAACATTTTGACACTTTTTTGGGACCATTGGCATTTATACAGCGATCAGTGCTATAAAAATGCACTGATTACTGTGTAAATGCCATTGGCAGTGAAGGGGTTAACCTGCAGGGGGCGCTCTAAGGGTTAACTGTGTTCCCTGAGCGTGTTCTAACTGTGTGGGGACTGCCCTAGCTGGGGAAGGGAAGTGATCACACCTTCCATGTAGAGGAAGGCTGTGATCACAGCCCTTCCCCCCTCTCTCCGGGGGGGGGGGGCATCGCGGGTGGCCGGTGGAGATCTACTCCGCCGCACCCGCTCCCTGGCCCTCCCCGGACACAGTGAGCGCGCGGGCGCGCCTCCGGCGGCGCGCGCACGCTCACTGGGCTCGATCTCGCAGCTGCCGTCATATGATGGTGATTTGCGCAGAGGAGCCACCTTGTCGCCATCAGATGCCGATCGGCGGTCGGCAAGGGGTTAAATATGAGCATCTTCCCCAATATTTGGAGACTTTCTTTTAAAGAGATGGACAGAAATCTCAATTCTACAACTATGAAGGCAGCAAAATCCCCAATAAGGTTTGAAGAAGCAGTACAGCACTGAAATATTTAATATAAATAAATCAAAACAAATATGTACTGTAGACGAGAATTTCTGACCTCAGTGGCTATATCCATGTTCAGGTGAGACAGCCTGCCAATTAGCTAGAGGTCAGCAGTGTTAGCCCACATATTCTTTCCTTTAAGGTTTCATATTTATACCACAAAGCTGCTTATTCCCAATTTGATCTTAAAAATACTGAGAGGGTATCTAAACCCAGGAACTAAAATGTATTATATTGCAACTAAACAGTGATCTGATGTGATGGCTGCATTTTTTTTGTTTGTTTCCATGTTCTGGTAAATCCTGCCAGTAACACACGTCTTGTTGTCCTAGGGCAGGGATAAGCAATTAGCGGACCTCCAGCTGTTGCAAAACTACAAGTCCCATCATGCCTCTGCCTCTGGGTGTCATGCTTGTGGCTGTCAGAGTCTTGCTATGCCTCATGGGACTTGTAGTTCTGCAACATCTGGAGGTCCGCTAATTGCATACCCCTGTCCTAGGGTGACAATGCTCATATTGTAGATCCCCCTTACCCCTTGAAGAAGGTTAGGGACCCCCCAGATGGCTTGGTGAACTAGCATTACAGTGGAATTCTTGTCTCTGTGCTGTGATTTTTTGAATGAGAGACTGTGCTAGACTGTAGAATGGTTCTTGATAGAGATAAGGTGGTTCCATGGGTGATTGGTGGTGGTGATCTTTCTTTGGAGTTGTGGGCTGCCATCTTACTGGTGTGATTGTTGCTTCAGCTGAAAAGATACTTGAGTAGGGAAAAAGGAGTGCCTGGTTTCCAGAATAAAGAAACTCTTATGGCTCGTACACACGGGACGACGATCGTGTGCACGACCGTGTTGAATCGTACGTTGACGGTCGTATGTAGCCCACTGACATGCACACGACGGTCGTACATACAACTTGCGGCCGGCCGAACGTGATGACGCGAACGAGCGTATAATGAGGAAGTAGCGTCACCTTTTGGGCTCCTTTCTAATTTCATGTTAGTTGAAAGTGGACTTGGCGCATGCGTGTTTAGCACAATACAACTTTGTTGAACACAGCTGCTCTACACACGACTCAACGGTCGTATGCGAGCTTGTTGACACGACCAAGTTTTCTAGTCTGCACATACAACTCCCACGAACGACCGTCGTACGTTCAACTGTTGAAAGCGCCGCCACAGACGATCGATTCTGCATGCAACGGTCGTGAGTACGACGTGTTGAACACGATCGTCGTCCCATGTGTACGAGGCTTAAGGCTCCATGCACACTGGGCTTAAAAAATGCCAGTTCCCTTGGCAGGAAAAAACAGTTTAGGCAAGTTCAGGAGAATTTAGTGCTTTTTCTGCCAGAAATCTCCAATCAGAAATGCATACCGGAAGGTTTTTATTTTCCTGCCTCTAAAGTTGAGCTTAAAATATGCCTCTAATCATTCCAATGTGCATGGACACATATGGTAACATTGAGCTGCTTCTACAGGCAAAACAAAAAACTGCTGAAAGAAGCAGTTATTTTTTATTTTTTTCTGGCCAGTGTGCATGGACCCTTAACCGGTTCCCGACCGGCTCGCATACATTTACTGCTGCAGAGTGGCGCAGTAGCGCGAATCGCCGTCTATAAATGGTGGCTCGCGCATGCGCGGCTAGCGGGCGGGAGAGCGCCGCCGCAAGCGTGCTCTCGTGCCCGCCACACTCTGCAGGAGTGTGCCCGCGGCTCGGGTGGACCCGATGTCCGCCAGCGAGCTGTGAATGCTTAGCAGAGGAGAAACAGGGGGAACCACTAATGTAAACACGGCAGTTCCCGGCACTGTCAGGCAGCATGACAGAGATCTACTGATCCCTGTCACTGGGATCAGTTAGATCTCTGGTGCCCCTAGCAGCCCAGTCCCCTCACAGTTAGAACACACCCAGGGAACACAGTTAACCCCTAGAGTCCCCCCCCCAGGTTAACTCCTTCACTGCCAATGACATTTATACAGTAATCAGTCGACATTTAAATTTCTGATCTCTGTATAAGTGTCACTGGTCCTAAAAAAGTGTCAAAAATGTCCGACAAGACCGCCCCAATATCAAAGTCCCGATAACCATTGCAGATCACCGCCATTACCAATAAAAAAATAAATTGTAAAAAAGCTAGAAATTAATTCTCATGGTTTGTAAACGCAGCAACTTTTGCGCAAATAAATCAATAAACGCCAATTACAATTTTTTTTTTTTACCAAAAATATGAGGAAAAATATAAATCGACCAAAACTGATTAATAAATACTTTTTTTATATATATATTTTTTTGGATTTGTATTTTAGCAAAAAGTAAGAAATATTGTTTTTTTGCAAAATTGTTGCTCTTTTTTTGTTTATAGCGGTAATAAATGACGCAGAGGAGACCAAATACCACCAAAAGAAAGCTCTGTTTGTGGGGAAAAAAAGGATGCAAATTTAGTTTGGGTACAAGGTCGCACGACCGCGCAATTGTCAGTTAAAGCGGCGCAGTGCCGAATCGCAAAAAGTGCTCTGGTCCTAACATGGGAAATCCTTACGGGGTGAAGTGGTTAATGAATTATATAATCATTTATTGGAAGCAAATCCTGTGCAGATCAAGCCATCTTGCTTCATCTGCATCTCATAGGCCATCATCGGCTTAGGTAGGCCCGGGGAGCCTACCCATCTCTGTTAGAACGTGCCAGCAGCTTTGAAGAAGGGGGTGGGCATTCCCCCAAAACGCATTGCCTCCATCTGAACATATTTTACTTCCAATAAAATTTTATATTCTCAATTAAGTGTTTCCTTCTTATTCTAGACACAGGCCTCTCCTCTCTACTTATGTCTCTGTGTTGTGGAACAAAAAACACCAGTCACTTTAGGAAGTTTATTACAGAAATAACAATGTTCATATATAGTTTATTATAGGACTAATAAAGTCAGGGAGAGCTAGAATAGGACATAAGACTCCTAAAGAAATTCAGACTCTGTTTCTCCACTCACTGTCAATACAGAAAAGGACCTTCAATCCTAACTGCCACTCTGTACTTTTCAGACTGCAGATCAACTCAAATTTAATGTGTATCGCTGGCCCCTTAAGGGTCGCTTGAAAACTCCATTGCCCCTTGGCCTTCCCCACTTGAGAGTCCTCCACCACCTCTAAAACTCTGGGTTCACTCATGTTGCAACCTGTAGTAATGGAGACCACACCAAAGTTTACATTTGAAATATTTGCTTAACTGTTTGTGTGAA
Source organism: Glandirana rugosa (assembly GCA_018402905.1). Lineage (NCBI taxonomy): Eukaryota > Metazoa > Chordata > Amphibia > Anura > Ranidae > Glandirana > Glandirana rugosa. Next base: position 381,524 of record BLSH010225829.1, read on the forward strand.
AAATTAGACTTCTGAACAATAAAGTTTGCGTCTAAGGGCAAGAATCAACAAGTTGTTTTCAATCACAGACTTCTAAAAGAACTTAACACACTAATTAGTTCTAAAACCCACAATGAATAAAAGGGCGGCCAGATCAAAGCGTAATCACCAACCCTGCTATTCATCAGTAAACTACAATGAATATAACAGTGTAATTTCTCCAATTGAGCTTAATCAAAATACCGAATTGCTCACTTGTGGGTACTATAACAATATATTAAACGGAAAGAATCAATATCAAATGATGATTTGGCTATGAAAATTTGTGAGCCAGAGTTAAATTGATACCACTCAGTGGAATGCAAACAATTCAGTACCACTCTATGACAATTCAACTGGTACAACTTATGACAAACCATAGAGGTTATCTATCTGAATTCTGCTCTAATTCTGAGAGTTCTTGGAGAAGTGTTGGGGTACCAAATATAACAGCCCTGAGTCTTGTTAGGTGGGGGAAAGAGTTGCTGTAGTTGTAGCAATTCCTTAAGCAAAAGTTCGGTATATCTTCTGCCAGCTATGTTATTTGGAAGTTAGGTACCTGAAGGCACCTGTGTCCGCCAATCCTTAGGATGAGGCACAAAAATAGGTTAACAGCTTCACTAAGTAGAGAACAAAACCTTCCCACTGATCACTGACTTTTAGAATAAATTGACAACTAGCAGAAATCCAGTGCACTCAGTAGCTGTACTCCTGTATCCTTAGCGTGATGGTATTATTTGGGGTGAAAGGGACCTTTCTTTAACAGGTACTGCAGGGGCAAAACAGTACTCTTATGGATGGGCCTGAGGCCGCTCATCCAACCAGACAGATGACTGTAGACAAGTGGTCCGGATGCTCCGATGATTACGCAGATAACGCTGGAACTAATGAAACACTCCCACTCTATGCTCCTGGAAACGGCCTCCACTTCACTCCTTGCAGCTCTCCCTGATCACTGCCCCTGGATCTGAAACAGATTCAGATGGTAACGAACTGGCTCCGCAGGTTATCTGCTGGAACACTTGCAGTACAGCAGTTTTCTGGAACTCTGTAGAAATGCAGCCCGCTGGATCTATGTGTAGGCCTCAGACCGCGATCCTGCTGTAGAGGCACACAGGGTCCTTGCTGATCGATCACGCCGTCCAAAGAGACGCAAAAAGCCCCTCCCTTGACTTAAATAACTTCTCCCACAAGGCACTGTTCTTCCCAGGAGCCTTCCAATGCAGCATAGCCCAATGGGAAATGGAGTCCCTCCACAGCAGAGTCTGAAGACACACCCCTCTGTCACACTACAAGTCCCACAAGGCATCACTCCCACAGGGTTCCATTCTTCATTTAACAAACTTAGCACTAGGGGAAATTTCCATGGACACAATTGTCCCCATATCATAGAAGCAATGCCAGACTCCTGGCTACACAAGCGTACCCCTTGGATGAGCCACCCAAACTTCCTGCAGTGTCCACTGGTAGTAGCTTTCATCTAGATTTTCTGGACACTTACAGACAGTAGCAGCAAAGTTTTTACCATTCATGTTCCAAACCAGGTAATCGGCCCTCCTATTCTACTTACCATGCATATTTTCTCCAGTAGGATAGTAGGAAGCTTTAGGCCCCCAAGCCTGAGTCTCTCTGTAGCATAGTATACCCTCCCCAAACAAGTCTAAAATACTAAAACTACTGTAGCAACACACACTCTCCCAAAGTCTGGAGGGCAGCTTTCCATTGCCTGAATATTTGTATCCAGAATGCACCACAGGCAATAAATCTAATAAGGGAGTCTTAAATATGATTGGATCTTCTTGCACTATTGCCAGAGATACTTCCCAACAGTGGGCAGAGGCGAGCCCCCTCACTACCAGAGAACCTGCCACCTATTCAAGTACAATGCCAACAACTAGTTTCTGTTCTTCCTTCTGGTTAATCATAGCAACATCTTTGCAAGTTAAGCTTTTGTCAGGTAAGCAGCATCAGGCCCCATGAGTTCTAACAGCAGCCCTACCCACACAGGATCGGCTGGCATCCGCAGAATCTTGTGATCAGCACACTGGAGGCTGCTGAGCCCAGTCATGACTGGAGGTGGCGAGGTTCGCCCCCACTATACATTCACCTTGTGGCTGGGATGTTGACAGCAGACAGACAACCAAGCGGTTGACTTGGTACAGAGCAAGTCCCAGCATTCTGCAGCATGTTCTGGAATCCTCTGTGTCTTCCCACCCCTCCACTGAAAGTTCAGCCCCCAGGGAAGGGAGAGCAGCTCTGGAGTGCGATCAGGTAAGGAGGGGGAATGTGGAGATGCTAAATTTTATGTCTACTGACCAGCAGTGTGAATATGGGGGGAGGGGGTGTTGGGGGTAGAATAGCACTGCCAATGACCACCAATGCAGAGGGGGGGGGGGGTTGACACCATAGCTGGGGGTTATTGCTGCCATTCAACTTTCAACTAAAGCTGAGGATTGTTATGGGGGCCACTGACACCAATACTGGAGTTTATTATTCCAACCACTGACACCAATTCTGGGGGTTAATATTGCAGTCACTGACACCATAGTAGAGGGTTATTATTGCTGCAGCTCACCCCAATGCTGGGGGTTATTGTGGGGACCAGTGACACCAATGCTGGAAGTTATTGCAGCCACTGACACCATAGTTGGGGGTTATTATTGCTGCCACTGAGACCAATGCTGTGGTTTATTATTTATTATTGACAATAATTCTGGGGGTTATTATTCTAGCCACTGACATCAGTGCTAGGGTTTATTATTTCAGCTACTGACACCAATGCCGGGGGTTGTTATTCCAGCAAATGACACCAATGCTGGGGGTTATTATTGCGGCCATAGAAACGAGTGTTGGGGGGGGGGGGTTATTATTGCAGCCAGTGACACAATAGTAGAGGGTTATTTTTGCTGCTGCTTACCCCATTGTTGAGGATTATTTTGGAGGCCAGTGACACCAATGCTGAGGGCTATTATAGGGGCCACAAAAACCAGTCCTGGGGGTTATTGCAGTCACTGACACCATAATGGGGGGTTTGCATTTTTGCCATTCACCCTAATGCTGAGGGTTATTATGGCGGCCACTGACACCAATACTGAGGTTTATTATTGCTGTTACTGACAGCATAGTAGGGGGTTATTATTGCAGCCACTGACACCAATGCTCAGGATTATTATTGTAGCCATGGACACCATAGTTGGTGGTTATTATTGTTGCCATTGACACAATTGAACTAAAAGTTCGGCCCCCGGGAAGTTACGGGAAGAGGCAATTTGGAGATGCTAAACACTATGTCTACTGACCGTCAGTGTGAATATGGGGGGGATGGTGAGAGTATACAATAACAATTATGGTGGAAAGTGGCGCTGCTCTATATTTTGTCTTATGTAATTTCCAGGATGCTGATAAATGAATAAAATAACATAAAAGACTCCGATTCAGTATATCAATATTATGTGCGGATATTTTTTTCTCCTGGGACACCAATTACTCAGCAGACCGCAACCGGTATCAACTCATAAAATGAATCAATATAGGTATCAAAGGTATATAGATACAAAGGTGTTTAGTTATTAATTGTGCTTTCAAATTAAAGTGATATGTGCCTGTGATGAACGTGTAAACTCATAAAAATGATGTCCTCCAGAAATTTAAAACAAGTGAATATGCAATCAATGAATACACATAAAAAATCAAAACCGTATGAAATTTCATCAATATTAAAATTCATCAATATTAAGTGCAAGTGCGTATTTGTGCTAATAAATGATAATATATATAGTCTCTAGGAATCTCTCAAGTACTCCTAGATAGGGAAGAATGTGAAGTGCAAAAATGCAGATATGCAACCATGTGCAGATGTCGTCAAGTGCCTATATAATGATTAAAGTGCTTAAAAAATGAATAAAAGGAATGAGAAAGAAAATCCTTTGCAAAATTGCAAGAGATAAGAACCTTGTATCAAACTAGCTTTTCGAAATTACAATAGGAAATTTTTTGCAGCAAGTGCATGTAAAGTGTCCAAAGTGCCTAAACAGGGAATATAAAAAATGTTTCTGAATTTTCTTATATAAATCGGAACCAACTTTGCCAGACTTGTAAAGGGTTATGGAATGACCAC
>BLSH010225829.1:389188-400758 GCA_018402905.1 Glandirana rugosa
AAAAAAACGTTTTAACAGCGAGAAGAAAACAAATATCGCCACTAGTCTTTACTGCGTCTCCACTAGTTTATGGTGGTTTTCTTTCGAGATAAACACCCTTTTTTTCCTGCGTTTAAAGCAAACCCATGTTGCGACGTGCTGGCGCGTTAACAGTCAATTTCGCTACGTCACGGCTTAGCGTTTTTCCCGAGGCCAGGATTTCGACCTTTAGGAAGGCCCCGACTTCACCAATTTTCCTTGTGAACACGTCAGAAACCTAGAGATACTTGTTCTATTACTTTGAACACAAAAAAATGAGTTGATAATTTCACGACTCACGTATCTACACGGTGACATTCCTTGTTCCAAACTTTGTCAAGTACGTTCTCAATTTAGCATGTAAACAAAAGAAGAGCAACAATTTTGCAAAAAAACCCAAATTTCTTACTTTTTCCTAAAATACAAATCCAAAAAAAAAATATAAAAAAAACATTTTTTTTCACCGTTTTTGGCCGGTTTATATTCTTCCTCATATTTGCGATAAAAAAATTGCAATCGGCGTTTATTGATTGGTTTGCGCAAAAGTGGTCGCGTTTACGGATGATGAGAATTCATTTTTGGGGTTTTCATTTTTTTTTTATTTTTTATTAGTAATGGCGGCGATCTGCGATTTTTAGTGGTACTGCGATATTTCAGCGGACATGTCGGACCATTTTGACACTTTTTTGGGACCATTGGCATTTATACAGCGATCAGTGCTATAAAAATGCACTGATTACTGTGTAAATGCCATTGGCAGTGAAGGGGTTAACCTGCAGGGGGCGCTCTAAGGGTTAACTATGTTCCCTGGGCGTGTTCTAACTGTATGGGGGCTTGCCTATCTGGGGAAGGGAAGTGGTCACAGCCTTCATGTACAGGAAGGCTGTGATCACAGCCCTTCCCCCTCACACAGAGCGGAGGTCCGTGTTTACTTACACGGACCTCCGCTCCTTCACTCCGGGGGGGGCATCGCGGGTGGCCGGCGGCAATCGAAGCCGCCACATCCGCTCCCTGGCCCCCCCGAACACAGTGAGCGCGCGCTCACAGTGGCTCTGTATCGCGGCCGCCGTCGTATGACGGCGTTTTGCGTTACAGAGCCACATTGTCGCCGTCAATTGCCGATCAGCGGTCGGCAAGCGGTTAAACAACTGACTGCGTTTATTTTCATAGCATTTGCCTTGTGTATTGTTGTTGTTTTTATATGAGATTGTTGCTACTTTTATTGCTTTTAAAATTAATTTAAACCCACATATTAGTATTAAGTGGGAGGTTTGTTTTTATATCATTTGCCTTGTGTATTATTGTTTTTACATGAGATGGTTTTCACTTTTATTGCTCTTAAACCCACACACCAGTATTAAGTGGGAGGTTCTGTATATAATACATATCAGCCATTTGTACCTTGATCTAATATGACCCACCAACATTTTTTACACTGACCCATTACTACCAAGTACCACAGCCCGATTTGTAAATAACATATTATATTTTCATCACCAGCATACTGGAAAATTTCTCATAAAATATTTTTATTAGCATACTGGAAAATTTCTCACATAATAATTTTCTCAATATTTATATTAATACATAAAAGAGCAGCGCCAATACCATCCTAATTTCTCTATATTTACTCACTACCCTCGTCTGGGCAGTTCGGTGGTGGCAGCAGCTCTTAGAGCATATCTGATCCGGTTGCGCGGAACATATATACATTTTCTCATGCAATACTTGAGGTTGTCCTGCCTTTATATTCACCACTCTGTTTCCCCACGATAGGCAACCTTTATAGGCAGACAGTTCATGTTGATGCAATAAAAATGGTTTGAACTTCTCTTCAACTTTTGATTTGGGTCATCCCCTCCACACCCAGTTGAGCACACGGGCCAGCATGGGATCTTTAGCATTCATATCAGAAATGTCTCTGACATGTAACGGAGGGTTTGGAATGGATTCCAACACGGGAACTTCAGGCACAGGAGGGACAAGAAAATAAGAAGAAATCAAAGGCAGCCGACTCAACCCATCATCATGAGTGATATTCTTGCCAGGACGATATTCAAAATCACAGTCATAGGCATTCAGCATGAGTGACCATCTGAGCATTCATGGAGAAAGAATTTGAGGAGTGGGGGTGCTTCTGGTGAACAGACCCAGCAAAGTCTGTTACAATGGTTCCTCTCTGTTGACAAGGTCCTTGAATAGAATGCAATAGGAGCTTCAACACCACTTTCCAAAACATGACTTTATACAGCTCTAATGCCATATGGACAAGCATCACAGGTAAGAGTGACTGTTTTTTAAAATCATAGTGTACAAGTACACTGTCGGAAGATAACCGCTTTTTTGTAACATTGAAAGCTGTAGAATGAATGTCAGTCCACTTCCATGCCCTCTTGAGGGTTGCTTAAAGAATCAATTCCCCCTTGAATCTCCCCGTTCTGAGTGTCCTCCACCATCCAGACACTCTGGGTTCACTCATTTTGCAAGGTTCCATTGACAATTACCCTGTTTCAGTAATGGAGACCACAACACAGAGAGTTAGAATTGTTTACTTAACTCTTATTTCTGCAAGAAATAACAATCTTGAAGCAACAGAAATATCACAATCCTTTACATCAACAAGTTAAACTTAGTGTTCTGATGAACAAAGGGAGTAGTTAATTTGTTAACTTCTGTCACTCCCTGTATTCTCCAAAAAAAAAACAGTTGAAAAGAATACAATTCCTCCAATTGAGTTTAAACAATACCCAAGGGTTCACTGGGAAAAGAGGTGATTTGGTAATATCTACTGAAACAGAAAAAGGAAAATACTACAGTAAGACCCTTTATCAAATAGATGACCCAAAGGGTAAATAATCCTGTCTTGCAGAGTCCAAGCAATCTTCTGCCGGCTATAAGAGTTAGGTGCCTAAGAACAATGTGTCCTAATCACTGAGATGAGTCACAAAAAAAGGTTAAATTCCACTGCACTAAATAGCCTTGTAGTGATCACTGACTTATTGAATAAACTGGTCACAAACGGCCATCCAGTGTATAAATGGTAATCCAAGAGGTAATAAAGAGATGCTGCATAGAAAGTATAAGTATTCTTATGTGTGGGCCTGAGCCTGCTCACCAAATATAAATGACTCTATGTAGACAAACGATTCGGCACTCAGATGAAGATGATGGTAATGCTGGGCGGTTATTTCACACTGGCTGCTTGCTCTTGGAAGGTAGCATCCGCTGCGCTCCATGCAGCTCTCCTGGATCGACAGGTACGACTGCTGCGGTAGTTGCTGCTGCTTCAAACCAGACAGAGATGAGAATTGGAAGGCTCCGCTGGTCACTTACTGTGTTGCTGGAGAGCGGCTGCTAGCTGGGTCACCTGCAGAGAATTCAGTCGGCTGGAATGTTGTACATAGGCCTTGGGCCTAGCTCTGGTTATAGCAGCATGCAGGGTTCCTCACTGATTGATCACGCTGTCCAAAGAGGCTGCTCTCAGATCTTCCTCCCACTTAAATAAGCTTCTCCCACAATGCTTTGCACCTCCCAGAAGTCCCCAGCGCAGCACAGCCTGATGGGAAATGGAGTTCTTCATACCAGAGTCTGCTGACTGTTTCTCCTTTCCACACTACAATTCATTCGCACAATGCTTCATCCTTATTGTAATTAGTCTTATTCCACAAACAAACACTAGAGGGAGTTCTCCATGTTAAGCAATGAACACAATTGTCTGTATGCCAGATTAATATTTCTGAACTCCTGGCTACATTTATCTAGTAAACGTTGCAGGGATTCAGAGACAGTGACTTTGTCAGGTAGAAAAGAATGGTAAAAATTAAGTAACCCTAGGAAAGCTTGCAGCTCCTGTTTTTGGGGACTGGAGCTTTATGGATCGCTTCAACCTTAGAATCAGTTAGATGAACTCTCTGTTCATCAATTCTGTATCCAAGGAAATCCACGCGGTTTACCCCAAAAACACACTTTTCTTTTTTAAGTTTGAGACCAGCATCAAGAAAATGTTTCAAAATAAGTTGTAGTTGTGAAGCCAAAGACTGAATGCAATCCGCTCCAATAAGAACATAATCAAAGTAAGGTACTACACCTGGAAGTCCAGATTAGAGGACCTCTATTAATTTCTGGAATATGCCAGGAGCAGTGGAGACTCCAAACTGCAAATGTTTTGCTTGGAAAGCTCCTTTTTGTGTTATTGTTTGTGCACCCTCAGCGTCGTCATCCACAGGTAATTGTTGGTAAGCTTGTGCTATATCCAGTTTGGCAAAAACCTTCTATTCTGACTCCTAACTGTTGTAATGGCGACTTATCCCTTGTTGAGACCTCTATGCCTGGCCTGTATAAGCAGATATGATCACCGCAGACAGTTCTCATCAGATAGTGACTCACCAAATACCGATTTCTTCCATGAGCGTTTATTCATTGGAACAGCAGGTACAGCATACAACAAATGTGACAGATGGTCGAAAGATGGTAACTGCAGGTCAAAACATAGTAATGTGTCCTAGGATGCGAGTAGATTGAGTGAGGCCTTCTAGCATGTGGCCATATTCTTTACCTCATGAGAGAGAGGACACAGGAAGAGGAAGTAGAATAGCAGAGTGCACCAGGAACAGGAAGTTACAAAGTAGAGTGAACTAGGAAGAGGAAGTTAGCTCACAGAGGATGGGAGGTACACATTTAGAAAATACAATAGAAAGGTGTAATATCCAAAAGAACCACAAGATGGCATTGTAATAACCAACTATAAAAACATTACTATAGCTGCATATTTATGTTACATGCAAATCATGTAACAGAACACCTTCCCTTTTGCTAGCGTAGTCAGAATTTCATGTACAGCTGGAATTTGATAATGATGTTTCTGCAGTGCTTTGTTGATTGTTCACTTATAGTCAGCACAAATTCTAATGTTGCCATTTGGCTTTAATACTGGAACTATTTGGGTCACCACTTACAGGTTCAAGTACAGGTGTTCAAGTATACCTTGCGCCACAAAACGTGTAATCTCAGCATCAATTTTTGGTCTGAGAGCTAATGCAACTTTGCGCGGTTTCATACCAATTGGGGTTACTGTAGGATCTAATTTGAAAGAAACAGGAGGGCCTTTATACATGCCGAGGCCTTCTTCAAAAACTGCACTAAAGTTCTCTATCACATTCTGTATGGTAACTGGAGATACATTATGAACTCCCGATAATGAAATTCCAAGGGGTTCAAACCACTCTCTACCCAACAAACTTGCTCTTTGTCCCTTAGTAATTATTAAGCGTAAGCGTCCTCTGAAATTTCCATATTTCACTGGTACAAAGCAAGCACCATTAATTTCCACAACTTGTTTGTTGTAGTCTACCAACTGGATATCATAAGGTGTTTTGAAGGAGCATTGTGAGGCCATAATGAGGTAAACGTTTCTTCTGAAATCAAGGAATATGCACACCCTGAATCTACTTCCATACACAATTTCAGTGTAAATCTTCAGTCCTGATGAAGAGTTTTCCACTTCATACAAAGTCATTTGTATAAACACCTGTAGAGGTTTCATCATTCGGGACAACAATTGGCGCATTAATGGAGTGTGCTGCCGTTGGTATTGTATTCACATTTGTAGACTGATCTTTAGCTTGACAGACCGGTTGTATGGGACCTCTATGTTTGCACGTGTGACAAACTGCATGTCTAAAACTGCATGTATTACGCCTGTGTTTCCCACGGCAGCTGTAACACTTCCCTGTAAATGGAACTGCAACATCGGTGTGTGGTGGAAAGTCCTTTGATTTAACCTTTGCCACTCAATTTATATTCAGTGAATTATCTTTGCTGGAGGCAGATTGAATTTATTTTGAATGAAGATATGCGGCCTCATATGCAAGCACTTCCTCTTGTGCAGTAATAAAAGTTAAGTTCTGTTTGGTTAGAAGTCTCCTCTGCAGTGCTTCATCTTGTACTCCACACACTAGCCTGTCCTTTAGGAAGGATTCTAAACTGGCACCAAAATTGCAATTTTCTGATAGCTTGCGCAGTTCTGCAATATATTCTGCAATGCTCTCACCCGGTTGTTGGTTTCGTCTGTTGAAATGGAAATGCCTCGCTGTTTCAGATGCAATGATTTTTTAAGTGTGCCAGTATATCCTCATATAAGCAGTCTTTTGGTTTAGCAGGAGATATCAGTGAGCGGGTAATATCAAAAGTCTTACACAGCTTTTCTGCACAGCATTGGCCACCTTATTAGCTTCCAGGAAAACTCTAACCTGTCAGCATAAGAGTCCCATGAGGATGGATTAGCCACATCAATTCCCTCCATGTGTCCCAGAGAAGCCATGCTGGGAATATTTCTAGATGTGTCTCTAAAACACAAGTTCCGGTTCTTCACTCAAGCACATTACCTGTTTTCTGCAGTGTCCATTCACTAAGATCCCATCCTTGTCCCCAGTTTTATGTATTTAAAATGTATTTGCACCATAGACATGGACAGGCATTACAGGACTTCTTTACTCAATGCAATACCATACATACATGGATACAGGAACAGAAAAAAAGGTAACAATAGATGTATAAAAATATATAGCTTGTCCAAGAACAATAGACAAGTGAATATATATTACAACGCTTCCCCCTACTGGATGGAGAACAGTATAACACACTAAATGCATAACACCTATACAGTAGGAAGATGGGCATGTGGGGCTTATGTGCAGGGTAATGGAGGTGAAGAAGTTTATACAGGGCATAGTATGGAGATGAGATGTACGGGAGAGGGGCAGGGCATGTTTGAGTATCTGTGGGAGGCAGGAGGTGTATTATGGGTGTGTGAAGGGGCAGGGGGGTTATTATGAATGTTTGTGGAGCAGGGGGTGGATTATGTATGAGGATGACCTGTTCTGGCTCTAGAATAGATTTTGCTTTGCTCCTCCTGGGCACTTTTGATTTTTCCAATTCGGGTCCCATAGGCTTCAATGGGGTTTGTTATTCCATTCTGAACTTTTGCAATGTTCGAAAGTTCTGTCGTGAACTGAACTGGGGAGGGGGGGGGTGGGGGTGTTCAACTCATTTCTAGTAGTAGAAGAAATTCTAACAAAGAGAAATGCACAAAAACCTATATATGGAATAAGGAAAGAGACAGATTTTTCCTGTGTAGTTATATTTTTCATATGTAGCACCCCCATAGTATAGGTGTGTTTTTTCTAGCAGGGTTTTTGGCTAGGAGAGGTAGATTTAGTCAGGCCTGACTGTAATGTGCATGCCTGAATGTTTTGATCTGAGCTAGGAGGAGAAGCTCAGGGAGGATTGGGTGGACTTAATGGATGAGGTCACCAGAACCTCCCACTTCTTTCTAGAAACCGTGAGAATGTTTTCTCATCGGAGAGCTGGCAGATGGGTGGAGCCATCTGGGGTAATCTAAGGAGCCCTAACCAATTCCCAAGCGGGGTTGGCAGGGGACAGGCCTCCTTAAATACTCTGAGTCAGTCCAATCTGGGAGGAGTAGTGCCTGGTGGAAGTCTGGAGATGTAGCAGAGGCGCTGTGGGGCAGGCCCCTAACCGGGAGGGTGATCTTGGGGCCTGGGAGTTTAGGTGCAGCCAGGAGGGAGAGTGATTCCTGGAGCATCACAGGAGAACAGTGGAGGTGCTACAGGAGGAGTGAGAGACTTTAAAGTATCCACCGGTGCGGTGAATGACAGTCCCTGGGACTGGAAGAGGAAGTGCTGGAGCAGGCTGGGAGAGGAATGGTGGACAGTCTGTGGGAGCTGTGGGAGCCAGTCAAGGGAAACGAGAGTCATTACCAGAGAGCAGGTCGATGGGACCTGGAAGAGGATGGGCTTGGAGGTGTAGTCCGTCAAAGGCCCAGTTAGCACTGAAGTACTTTGCTGCACATTCAGGGGCCTGTGATCCCTGGCCTGTAATGGGTGTTCCTGAGGTCCTGCTGCAACAAGGTAGGCCTCACCACGTGCTGTAGCTAATTAGGTTAGTGGAGGGCTTCCCTTTAGGGAGAGGTGCTCTGGCCCAGAATGTGTACAGTATGCTGCAGGTAGATGCAGGGATTGTACGGTAGATAGGAAATGTGATAAACTGTATATTGTAAATATTGCAAAAATGGAGATGATATATTTTTGATACGAATTTATTCATGCACAGTTTTGTATGTCCCCTTCCAAATTTGTTCAATTTCAGCTGGGGACCAGCTGATGTTTAGGGGGGAGTGAGTGTAGTGCCCCCATAGTATAGGTGGGTTTTTCTAGCAGGGTTTTTGGCTTGGAGAGGTAAACTTAGTCAGGCCTGACTGTAATGTGCAGACCTGAATGTTTTGATCTGAGCTGGGAGGAGAAGCTCAGGGAGTATTGGGTGGACTTAACAGATGAGGTCACCAGAACCTCCCACTTCTTACTAGAAACCTGGAGAAGTTTTTCTGGTTGGAGAGCTGGAAGATGGGTGGGGCCATCTGGAGTATTCTAAGGAGCCCTGCCCAATCCCCAAGCAGGGTTGACAGGGAGCAGGCCTCCTTTATTACTCTGAGTCAGCCCAATCTGGAAGGAGTGGTGTCAGGTGGAAGTCTGGAGATGTAGCAGAGGCGCTGTGGAGCAGGCCCCTACCCGGGAGGTCGCCCCAGTCTGGGGAGGCTGACCTTGGGGCCTAGGAGTTCGGGTGCAGCCAGGAGGGAGAATGATTCTGGAGCCGCACAGGAGGAACGGGAGAACAGCGGAGGTGCTACAGGAGGAGTGAGAGACTTTAAAGTATCCACCGCTGTGGTGAATGACGGTCCCTGGAACTGGAAGAGAAGGTGCTGGAGCAGGCTGGGAGAGGAATGGTGGACAGTCTATAGTTAGATGACCAGATTTTTAAAATGAAATCCGGGGACATATTTTATTTTTACTAGTAATGGCGGGACTGCGATATTGCGGCGAACAAATCGGACACTAAGTGACACTTTGTGGGAACCAGTGACACTAATAAAGTGATCAGTGCTAAAAATATGCACTGTCACTGTACTAATGACACTGGCTGGGAAGGGCTTAACATCTAGGGCAATCAAAGGGTTAAGTGTGTGCCTAACAAGTGTTTTCTCACTGTGGGGGAGGGGCTTTTACTAAGGGAAGGCACAGATCCCTGTCCCATCAGCCATGTTATGTGACACACTGTGACATTGCACTGCCAGCCAGAGCCATGATAGAATGCCTGCTGCTTGTGAGTTATGATACCATCCATTATGCCAGAGAGACAGACACAGTGCAATGTATTCACAGACACCCCCAAAGCACACCGGTGCTGAAGCCTGGAAGGCACTGGCAGCCCCATGATTGGATCCACTTCCCCTCTGTGCCTGCTGCTGGACACTATCAGCTGAGCTCAGCTGCCTTTCTCTGCCTGTCACCACCACTGCCCACCTCAAAGCCTCTCTTCGGGCCCCGGCTACTACTGTGTGGGTAGCGGAACTGAGCAGAGTTAGATCACTCCGCCGGGGAAGGCACGGAGATAGGCAGGTGGCTGGCCGGGACTTGAGCCAAGGCAGAAGAACATGTGAGTGGGGAATTACACCCCCCACCCCAAGCTAGTAGGGGCAGCAGAGTGTGGGGGGGGGGGGGTAATTCAGAATTGTTTTAAAATTCTGCACTGTCTTTGAAATGGCTTGAGCCCCTGTTCAAATCCAATCAGAGGACAAAACTGGGGACAGATTTCGTCCGGGGACAGTGCCCTCAATCTGGGGACTCTCCCCTGAAACCGGGGATGTCTGGTCACCCCAGTCTATGAGAGCTGTGGGAGCCAGTCAAGGGAAAGGAGAGTCATTACCAGAGAGCAGGTCGATGGGACCTGGAAGAGGATGGGATGGGAGCTGTAGTCCGTCAAAGACCCGGTTAGCGCTGACGTTTTTTGCTGCACATTCAGGGACCTGTGATACCTGGCCTGTAATGGGTGTTCCTGAGGTCCTGCTGCAACAGGGTAGGCCTCACCACGTGCTCACCACAACGAAGAGGAAGGTATAGAGAAGCCTGATAAATTTCTCTTCAGGCTGGAAACTAAGTTCTGAGCTGGAGAAAAGCAAAGGAGTGTAAAGCTGTGAGTTCTGTGTAGTGAGAGAACTGTAAGAGAAACGGTCAGCAAGTAAAGTGCTGGAGAGTTGAGAAAAGCAATAGTCTGCAGAGGGAGAGTCTGCAGGGAAGAGTGCATATACAGGCTTGTATATGGGAACCTTGTAACCCCACAGTTACCCCTTATCCCCATCCAAGTTATTTCCCCCAAATAAAACAACAAAAACAAGAACCGGCCAGGTCAGTGTCTCTGGATGTGTGATATATGGTGCGATTGAGGTCAGCTATCAGGTGAACCACTACTACAAGCCCCTCTCAAGGGAGCACATGGCTACACATAACATTGGTGTGTGCATCACTATATTCTTAACCAGGTTAAAAAGAATAAACAAAGAAAATGTTCTATATGAAAGAAGTGATCCTATTAGAGGAGTGTGGCTCTGACCACTAAGGCCTGGTTCACTGGTTCAATGGTTATGCATTTTCTTGGGCGTTTTCAGTCTTGCAGAAACACACTACAGTCTATTTAATATGGTCACGTTCACTTCTGTGCATTTTATGGAAAGGGCCAGGGACTTTTTTCTGGTTTTTGGTTTCATAGACTTCAATGGATCAAAAGCGTTTATTAAAAAATGCAAAATATACCTGGAATATGCAAACTGCAACCTGCATAGATGTGAATCAGTCCTAAAAATGTATGTGCTCTACAAGATCAAGTCATGGAAATCCAGCCCTGCCTATAGGATTATTTCGTTTATCAAAGAACACTGGTATGAACTGCGAACTGCTGTCATCCTAAAAGTTACCACTAGATGGAAATATTGTGTTAAATTTTCGAATAGTAAAACTCTTTCTTGAAACTCAATCAGGATATCAGCATAGGACACCTGAGCTCCCCATCTCCCTTTTAGGCTGGGTTCACACTACTGTGAATTGGATGATGGGTTTCTCCACATCCAATTCGCATGTCAGGAGATTGACTCTCTATGGAGCCGGTTCACACACCTCCGGCGCGAACCCGGTGTGAATTACACAGGAGACCTTTGTGTCTTCTGGTCCGAATTCTTCCAAAAATTTGGGCTGAAATCGAACCTGAAACGGTGAACAGGGACGCACCGCATCCCTGCTGTGAGCCACTCTGTGCTGCAGTGTGACCCAGCCTGAGGGCGTTGTTCTACCTCAATTTCTAAAGTAGATGATGACTTTTTCAGCAGTTGGTGCAGACAAATGCCAGTGTTTAGGCTTAAAGCAATATTAAACCCAAAAACAAAAATGTAATATTTTGCAGCTTATCAGTCCTTTGATTTCAATAATTTCTCTTTGGGATTATTAAAGTATTCTGAATCTGAATTCTGAATGTGTGGCTGCATTAGTTTCCTTTCTTAGGCTTTTTTCCTTTTATTTTCATCTGCTGTTTAACCAGCAACACACATCCTGTCCTAGGGTGGCTCCACTCTGGATGGAGGAGCACCAGGGACAGCTTTGGACAGCAGCATTGTTGGTCTGGGGACAGGGGGCAGGGGGGGGGGGGGC
>BLSH010225829.1:400868-423319 GCA_018402905.1 Glandirana rugosa
TCCCCCCCCCCCCCCCCAGCACCCCTAATTACTTACCTGAGCCCCATCTCTCCCCAACAATGTCTAAATTATCCGGCACACTCCTCCTGATTGACTGAGGCACAAGGGGTTATAATGCACAGATCTTGTTGTCTTTTGTTTAACCTCTTCAGCTCTGGAAGGTTTACCCCGCTTCATGACCAGGCCACTTTTTGCAATACAGCACTGTGTTATTTTAACTGACAATTGCACGGTCATGCAACGTTGTACCCAAATAAAATTAATGTCCTTTTTTCCCCACAAATACAGCTTTCTTTTGGTGGTATTTGCTCACCTCTGCGGTTTTAGTTTTTTGCGCTATAGACAAAAAAAGGCCGACAATTTTGAAAAAAATATTTTTTACTTTCTGCTATAAAACATAAACAACATAATAAATGTAAAAAAATCAAATGTCGTCTTCAATGTAAGCCAATAAGTATTCTGCTACATATTTTTGCCAGAAAAAATCCCAGTAAGCGTATATTGATTTGTTTGCGCAAAAGTTATAACGTCTACAAACTAAGGGATATATTTATGGAATTTTAATTTTTTTACTAGTAATGGTAGCGGGACTATGACATTGCGGCAGACAAATCTGACACTGACACTTTTTGGGGACCAGTGACACCAATACAGTGATCAGTGCTAGAAAAAAGAAAATGCACTGTCACTGTACTAATGATACTGGCAGGGAAGGGGTTAACATCAGGGGCGATCAAAGGGTTAAATGTGTTCCCCGGGAGTGCTGGCTAACTGGGGGGGGGGGGTGCCTTGACTGGTGGAAGACAGAGAAACTTAGCAGAAACACAAGATCTCCATCTTTCTTTCTGACAGAACAGCGATCTGCCTTGTTTACACATAGGGGCACACTGATACCGCCCCCCCCCCATCCATGCGTCTGGCCCCCTGATCTACATACAGGGTGCCAGACTCTGGATTGCAATGGTGGGGGTGTGCTTTTTTGAAGCATGTGATTAGAGCCAGGGGCTCTAATAGGCTTCAAAAAAGGGTTGTGTGGCAACAGAATGAATATTCGCGATCGCCACACTGACCCTCCTCCCAACTAATCAGGAGGCTGGTCTTGAGCCCCGTCACCTGATTGGCTGAAAGGACAGATGATCCTATTGGACGCCTAGTAGGAGGAGGGAAGAGCCGCACGGCAGAAGATGCAGAGAGGACACAGGAGCCCGCAACCCACCCGACACCCGTAAGAGCCCGCAGCCTGCTGCCCGCCACCCATAAGTGCCCACCCACTACCGATGGGGTAAGTGCCGGGGGTGCCACCAAACGACCAACTGGGGGGGTGGTTGTTTGCCGCTGCCCCCCAAAAAAACACCAGCTGCCACTGATAGGCAGACTGCCATTCTGTCTGCCTTGGGAGTGATCGGCGGGTTCCAGTGAACATCTGGTCTGCTGGAACCGCTCATTGGCTCCTGCTGTGTCCAATCACAACAGGGGCGAGTTTCTGGCTGTGTGCTCGCCCCAGACCCGGCAATATAAATCAAATACAGGTACGTGATTTCACGCTGAAGGGCAGACCTGCGGCAGTAAAAGTATGTGAGGAGGTCCAGAAGCGGTTAAAAAGGATTGGGGCCAGCATAAGTGACTGAAGAAAACAGGATTAGGATAGAATAATCAATCATCACATGGGTGATTATTGATTAAAGATGAATTCCAGGTTTGGTATATTTTTACCTAATTACATGGGTTCAACTTGGACCAATTTACCTATATATGTGTAGCCAGGAGCTGGATGTTCACTTTCCTGCTATCAGAAGACGCTCTTTGTTTTAATTAAAAGGCAGCTGTTCCCCCCCCCCCCCCTCGAGTGTTCCAGTTCGGCTGGCCTGTGACTCTTATGTTTGGAAGAGAGCAGGGCATCTTGGGACATGAAGTTTGTTTGAAAGAATTTGCCCTTTGGCTGTACTGAGTGCAAACTACAATTGCCAGTGGGCTGATGGAAGAGAAGAGATATCTGGGAGGAGAAGAACTTTCTGGGAGAGACTATAAGATTCTAGGCTTTGGGCTGGGCACGCTCTTTTAGGACCGGCGTGGATCTGTGTGCAGGAAATCGGTTGATGAGCGCTGCAGCAATTGCGGCCTGCTTTTACAGAATCATCAACCAGATACCTGGAGGAACACCAGCGGACAGCGTGACTGCACTGATCTGCAAAAGCCTGAAGGCCGTTCCTATTCCATCTACACTGCAGAGGTGACGGATTCGTATGAGGTGCGGTGGAAGCCGGAGACCATCCCTTGAGCCGTATACCAGAGAGATTGTCATCATCATCATCATCCTCCATACCCTCATCATCATCTACATCCTTCCAGTGTTGTGAGCAGTTGAAAGACCAGCTTAACAGACACTGTGTATAGAAATCCTTGTTTCCTTACATTTGCCATTATTCCCAATTCGGCTTGGACACTGTACACAAACATCCATTCTATATGTTTGCTGCTGTTTGTAGTTCCACAAAGTTAACCTTGCTAAGTCAGTGATCACTGTGAAGTTTACAATTTACATTGCAACAAGGAAGCAATCCTTTGATCGTGTTTCATCCCTTTTAAATTGACAAGCAGTAACACTGGACTACTTCCACTTGTCTCCCCACTTAAAGCCTGTACACACGGTCCCATTATCGGTCAACAACGATCTTCCAACAGCCTGTTGGCCGAAAATCCAATCGCGTGTACGTACGATTCTACAGCCGATTTCCAATCGTCTGTTGGACGACGAGACTAGAAAACTTGTGTTGGCCAACAAGGCATTGGCCGATTGTTGGCTCATGTGTACAGAAGTTGGCCAACAAAAAGTTGGAAGTGCAAACACGCATGCTCGGAATCCAGGAAGTGTTCAGTCGTGTAACCTGTGTTCATCATAAACAAATTACATTCACCTGAGCTTCCTCGTTATATGCTAGTAACACATCACTACATTAGACTTTGTTGGCCGATTACTTGACTCATGTCAGTATGCTAGACCAAACCGCCGTCGCCCAATTTGGACAAAAGTTGGGCGTTCGGTTGACCAACCATCGGCTCGTGTGTACAAGGCTTAAGGAGTATACTTTATTGAAGTTTTCAAAGCTACAATTCACCCAAAAACTCTCTATTAGAGCATGTTGAATAACGCTATAATTACTGTTTGCTGGAGTTGTACTTGTTTAACTATAAATGCTGTTCTGTGTGAATGAGCAGTAGAGAGTGGTCTGAAACTAGCAGGAGTCATTCCTCTACTCTCTTGTGCCCCACTCACATTGGCAGTATATATGTTTATTGAACCTAAGGAAAGTAACATATATTAAGTATTATTTTTAGATCAAAGTGTGATACTTATTGTTTTTCCAATAATATTCTGTGTATGTAATCCCACCTTGGGGTTGAAACTCAAGTTTATTCTTTGAGCTTTTCTTGATATTTCTTTTGAGTAAACCTTATTGTTTCAACTCAATCTGGTGTACCTTATTCCTGTTACAAACATTTAAAGGGAAAACACAACAATGCTTGAACCCAGTGTGTCAGAGGTGGCAGAGGACCCACAGGGTCAGGGAAACCAGAGGGGTATTGATACTTCTTGCGACCCTCAAGAGGGCAGCACTACATATGTATTGTGACATTATGAAAGGCGAGGTGATTGATGGACGTTATGTTTCACCTCGTATGTGTTCATTTTCAGTGAACTAAGGCAAAATCCAGTCCAGGTGTTACCAGCCACCTTAGCAGGGTTGGTTCCGGACCAGATTTTGTTGTACACTTGTGTCCACCAACAGGTGGTATGAATAAGCAGGAGTGGAGCCAAGATTTGCTCTGGCCTGGGACCCAGGCGCCATCAAGCCTGAGAGAGCTGATGAACTGAAGATTGCTATATGACTGAAACAAAAGGTTTGCATTGTCTTTGTTTTGTGGGTGACTGGGAGAAGCCCTTAACTGCTCAGTTAGGAAAACTGGAAATGTTTAGTAAGAGCCTGGATGGCAAGGATTTATTTTCTGTTTGTTTGATTTTCATGCAACATTTTAAAATAAAACTGGCTACAAGTCAGCTTTTAAGAAAACCTGCCATTTAGACTACCTTTTTCCCAGGGAAGGTGATCCCCATTGAGCTTCCCCCCACACATGGTGAATTTTCGGTGGACATCTTCCTAAACAAGTGGAAAGATGAAGGATGTGTTAAAAGCCCTGCTGCAGGCCACTGCAACCCAGCAGGAGAACAATTGCCAGCAGCAAGAAACCAATCACCAGGTCGCACAAGCCATTGCAGCACAGCAGGAGACAAATTGCCACCAGCAGAAGGCGAATCACCAGGCCATTGCAGGCCAGCAGGAGGCGAATCGCCAGTTTGCTGAGGCTCTGGTGGAGTTAAAGAAGGGGTCCGCAGGTCCTTTGCCGGGGGAACAGGAAGTGGTGTGTACCAGCTATTACCTGCAGAAGATGACACCTGCAGATGATGTGGGGGCTTACCTAGCAACTTTTTGAAAGAGTTGCTGTTTGAGAAGGATGGCATAAAGAGCAATGGGCAGGACTGTTAGCGCCCTGACAGGAGAACCCCAGAAGGCCTATTATGACCTGGAACCAGATGCTGCTCAGGATTATGAGACACTGGAAGCTGAAATGCTTGCACGCCTGGGTGTCCCCATTGCAGTCTGGGCTCAACTGGTGCATCGGTGGTCATACAGTACGGACAAGTCACCCGGCTCCCAAATGTTTGACTTCTTTCCTTCTCTCACTCATAACTCTCCTTTTCTTATGCACATCATCCTGTCGAAGAACTGTTTCAGACATAAGCAGGTAGGCATCATCCTCTTGAACTCAAATATCTAATAACTGGGGATCCCGGCAGCAGTGTTGGGTCACCCTTAGGGACCATGTGGCAGAAGATGTAAATTTTCTACTATTCCCCCTTCTTTTTTTTTTTGTTTTTTTTCTCCTGTGGGGGCACCTCTCATGTTTAGATGTGGTATCATTATATCTTTATCTCATTATGTTTTTTCTCCTTTTTATAGATCATTTTGAGTTAACACGTTCTACAAATAAGCCCCTGATGAAAGGCTTGAACCTGAAACGCGTCCGACTCTTTCCCTTTGTGTAGGAAGGTGACTTTTTTCTTTTTTTTCCCAATCAAGAGTTTATTGATAGAACAAGAAGATATGTCACATGTTACAGTATATCATTCACTTCAAATAAAATGTAAAGTTGAACCCCTGACAGGGTCAGACTTATACAGATATATAGAAAAACACAGAATATTGCTTTTACGAGTCATTACATCATTCACAATCTTGCCAATGACCGGTTTTGTTCAAATATTTTCAACAATAGAATGTTTTTCCATATTAACATCAAATTTGTATGAATAATAAAGAAAATTTTACTTGATAAATAAGTTGGTAACAATTAATAGAAAAAAGTAAAGACGGGAGGAGAAGATAAATAGAAGAGAAGGGAGGAGAAAGAAGAGAAAGAGAAGACAGGGAGAAGATTTAAGAAGGGTATCAGAATATGTTAGAGATTCTGGAGGACAACCATTTAAAGAACTTTACAAGAAAAAGCTAATATTGCATTTCACATTGTATTTTCATCTACAATGTGGTTGTTCAGTAAGATCTTTAAATAAATCGGAGTTAATGAACCGATACCAATCTCTCCAGGTTTTATGAAATTTAGCCGTGTTTTCTTTTTTCATTGCATTAATTTCTTCCATTTTGTATATAGTGTTCACTTTGTCAACTTTGTAACCAATTCCCTGCCTTTTAAACGCTACTGTTAGACAGGTGAATTTGTTTGGTGACAGACTGGTCGGTAAGTTGAGCTTGGAATTCTTTGTTGTTTGTTTGTAGATGCCCCTCCATAGCTCCATAGCTCCTTGCTGTAGTGGCCAGTTATAGGTGGTGGACAGTGACCTTGTTTTGTATTGTAACTTTGGGCACACACCAGATGCACACCAGCCATTAGGCCACGGCTGGGTGTCTGGTCCTGTACCTTTAAGGAGGGATGGGCTCCTCCAGTCACCTGTCCTCCATCTATCCATTAAATTGCATGTGCTTCTATTGTGAAGCCTCATATATAGAGTTAGGTCTGCAGTATACAGGGAGCCTTGACGGGGCAAATGTGTGTAACCAATCCCCGGCCTTTTAAACGCTACTGTTAGACAGGTGAATTTGTTTGGTGACAGACTGGTCGGTAAGTTGAGCTTGGAATTCTGTGTTTTTTGTTTGTAGATGCCCCTCCATAGCTCTTTGCTGTAGTGGCCAGTTATATGTGGTGGACAGTGACCTTGTTTTGTATTGTCACTTTGTCAACCCAATCGCCACTTGTTGGTATTTTTGGTGATTTCCAATTTAGGGGGATAAGCATAGGCGTGCGCACATAGGGTGGAAGGTGTGCCTGGGCACACCCTAATCACCCTGTACTGTGCAGATTTGCCTGGCTGCAGAGAAAGCGACTGGGGGATCTCTGTCCTCAATCTGTCTCGGTTTAGGCCCCCAATATTTCACCAAAACCCCCCAGCAGGGCTCCTAAATAAAATTGTAAAAAAAATAATAAAATATACATCACCCTGTATGTGTTTGCGAAAGTATAGGGCTTTTTGGATTTTCAGATCTAACATAGATTGTAATTCTTTCCTGCATGTAGTTAGTTCTTTTTCAACCTTCACGGAGAGGGATTGTTTGTGTTGTGTTTCCAGCCTTGATATATTGTTAATCAGGTTGTTAATTTCGGATTCTTTTTCTTTTTTCTTTCTAGCGCCCCACTTCATCAATTCACCTCGAATAACACACTTATGCGCTTCCCAATTGGTTAAAGGATTGGTATCTGCGCTTATATTTTGGCTAAAGTATTCTAAGATTTTGTTCTGAATGTCTTCTTGGATTTCCATGTCAGTTAGTAGGGATGCGTTCAATTTCCAGTCGAAGTTTGGTGTGTGTTTAGATTTGTTTTTAAGTGTCAAGGAGGTGGGGGCATGATCAGAAAGTGAGATAATTCCTATCTGTGCTTTTGCAATGAACTTTAAGTCTCTTCGTGAGATGAAGATCATGTCGATTCTCGAGTAACGTTTATGCGGATTTGAGTCAAAAGTGAAATCTTTCTCTGAAGGGTGGGTTAACCTCCAGGTATCTATTAGTAATAGCGGTTGGAGTAGTATTTTAATCCTTTTTAAAATTTTGTAAGGGACTAGTGTATGGCCATTTGACATATCTTGTTTTGGGTCCATGGGCAGGTTAACCACTTGCTTACTGGGCACTTAAACCCCCCTCCTAGCCAGACCAATTTTAGGCTTTCCGTGCTGTCGCATTTTGAATGACAATTGCGCGGTCGTGCAACGTTGTACCCAAACAAAATTTTTGTAATTTTTTTCCCACAAATAGAGCTTTCTTTTGGTGGTATTTGATCACCTCTGCGTTTTTATTTTTTGCGCTATAAACAAAGAGTGACGATTTTGAAAAAATAACAATATTTTTTACTTTTTTGCTATAATATATATAAAAAAAAAATATAAAAAAAAATTATTCATCAGTTTTGGCCGATATATATTCTTCTACATATTTTTGGTAAAAAAAAATCAAAATCAGCGTATATTGATTGGTTTGCGCAAAAGTTATCGCGTCTACAAACTGTGGGAATTGATTTATGGCATTTTTACTATTTATTTTTTTTTTTTTACTAGTAATGGTGGCGATCTGCGATTTTTATCAGGACTGCGATATTGCAGCGGACATGTCGGACATTTTTGACACATTTTTGGGACCAATGACATTTATACAGCGATCAGAAATTTAAATGTCCACTGATTACTGTATAAATGTCATTGGCAGTGAAGGGGTTATCACTAAGGGGGCAGTGAAGGGGTTAACTGTGTTCCCTTTGTGTGTTCTAACTGTGTGGGGGCGGGGCTGGTCAGGACATAACAGATCTCACTAATCCCAGTGACAGGGATCAGTAGATCTGAATGTCCCCTTCACTGAACGGAGAACCGCCGTGTTTACATTGGTGGTTCCCCGTTCTGCAGCTGCTACAAGTGAACGGCGGGGCACGAGCGGACATCGAGTCTGCCTGACCCGCGGGCACGCCCATGCAGCGTTCATCGGCCGCGAGAGCGCGCAGGGAGCGTGCACAAGGGCAGGACATCCATGGACATCCTCCGGCATTTCAGAGCCGGGCTGTGGCCGTCTTTCGGCTATAGCACGGATCTGAACTGGTTAAAATCTCCCCCTAGAATAATACAGCCTTTCGCGAACCATTTCAGTTCATTGATAATTTTGTTGCAGAAGTTAATATGTGAATTGTTAGGGAAGTAAACATTGGCCAAGGTAACAGGGTCACCTGCCCATGTGCCTTTAAGGAACAGATATCGCCCTTCTGGATCCATTAGTTGTTGGGTGGGAGTGAAAGGAGAATCTTTGTTTAATAGGATCGAAACTCCTTTTGTTTTGGCGTGTGGGTTCATAGAATGGAATGCTTTCGTGAAAAGTTTATTAGTACGTTTAGGAATGTTCGAACCCATAAAATGAGTTTCCTGGAGAAACACTATCTTGTTGGGTTGGTTCGTTTACGTTCTCTAAACAATTTAGATCTCTTTTCTGGAATATGTAAGCTGTTTAAGTTGTGTGAAATTATATCTGGAGATTTACCGAATGATGAAGTCATGATTGTCGCTTCTCTTACTGAAAAGGATTGTGAGAAAGAGAAGATTAAAAGATAAAGAAAGAAGAGAAAGAAAGAAGAGAAGACAATGTTGAGCTTAACAACCCAAAGGGAGTGAACTATTCCTTCTTAAAGTTTTGGAGCTCCCCCTAGAGCTCAAAGGAAGTAGTTCTATCCAATTAAATGTATGCTAAGTGTATATATGTTTTATGTCATGTTTTTTAAATACAAATAATTGTTTCGGAGGGGTAGGTGGGTGGCGAGATATGCGAGAGTTTAAATATAAGTGTATGTTTGAAGCAAAAACTAGTTGTTAAGGTTAGCCAACCGGGGATTCGCGGCAATGAAAATCAAATTGTTTAGTGTACTTCTGTATGGTCCTTTACTAATTAGCGAAGGAGAGTGTGTGTTTCAATTTAAAAATATTTAGAAGTGGAATTGTACTATGGATATACCATCTTTGTGTTTTTAACAGATGATACAGTGATATACACATGTCTTTTTCTCCTTTTGTATACAATTTTGTTAATGGATTTATGTGCAATAAATATGCCATTATAGATAAACTATATCTCTAAGTGTTTTACTGTACCACCACCTTTAAAGTCCCACAAACAAGGGGGTGTTATTGTATTCAAACGTTTGACTTAATACACCATACCAAGAAATGGCTGCAGCCAGAGACTTTGCCAGGCCCGAAGATTGTGGAGCGTGTGGTCATGGACCGTTATTTACGTGCACTCCCTGCCACTTTGAGGAAGTAGGTCAGCTATGGGGACACTAAGACTGCAAACCAGCTGGTGGACCTGGTGGAGAGATATACTGCTGCTGAGGACTTGTTGAACCCATCTGTGCCCCCCTCCAAGGTCTCTAGCGGTGAAAAATCACCCTGAGGATCCGGTAAGACTGTTCCAGGCTTCAAGGGCATGGGGAAAAATTACAAGACTGTTGCCACAGATAATGAGACTATGAGCTCAGGACCTGGAGACTGGCCAAATAGGTCAGGAAGGTCTCTGACATGTACCTTGTAGTAGAGCCTGACTTGGGTAGGAGGAGACCACTCACACACTCCATGCTATTTTTAGCGGTACTGCGATATTGCAGCAGACATGTCGGACATTTTTGACACTTTTTTGGGACCAATGACAGTTATACAGCAATCAGAAATTTAAATGTCCACTGATTACTGTATAAATGTCATTGGCAGTGAAGGGGTTAACCTGCAGGGGGAGATCAGAAATTTAAATGTCCACTGATTACTGTAAAAATGTCATTGGCAGTGAAGGGGTTAACCTGCAGGGGGAGATCTAGGGTTAACTGTGTTCCCTGGGTGTGTTCTTACTGTGGGGGGGTTGGGCTACCATGGGCATGAGAGATCTAACTGATCCCAGTGACAGGGATCAGTAGATCTCCCATGCCCTCACTAACAGAGCGGGGAACCGCCGTGTTTACATCGGCGGTTCCCCGCTCTTTGCCTGTGGCCACTCATCGCGGCTCGCTGGCGGACATCGGGTCCGCCCGAGCCGTGGGCACACACCTCAGGAGTGCGGCGGGCACACGCCCCCTAGCGGCCATTCACAGATCGCCGCCTTTTTGCAGCGTTTCGCGGCCAGCGTCCACACTGCTGCCGTAAACAGATGGTAGGCAGTGTGGAACTGGTTAAGGGAAAACAAAAGGATTCGGGAGGACAGAGCTCCCCCTGCTGAGGAAACACGGGAACTCACTCCGGACCCTTATGATTGCAAGATTGAAAGGGAAACTGTTGGTGTGTCCAACGGAGGCGTAGGTCCTTTTCCTTTTTCTGTAATGGCTGGAGAGCAGGAGGAGCTAGAATCCAGCCCCCAGCTTGAGGATACTGAACGAGAAATTATATCTGACTCTAATAGTGAGAGTGGACAGAATGAGGTGCCAGTCAGGGAAGATGACTTTTGTACGGAATAATTAAGAGACTCCACGCTCATTAGAGCCAGAGAAAACATTAATATAATTGATGGCAAACCTGTTGAACCCAATGTAGAGGTGCCTTTTCCCTACATGGGTCTTAAAAATAACTTGCTGTATCAAGTGGTAAAGCAAGGGGAGGAGTAGGTAGAGAAATTAGTGGTTCCCAAACACTATCACCGGATTCGATTTGGCCCATATAATGGGTGGATATCTGAGTATAGAAAAAACTAAGAAGAGTATAACCCAGAGATTCTTTTGGCCTGGGTTACATGCAGATGTCAAAGAATATTGTGATTCATGCCTAGAGTGTCAGTATTCTGCGCCATCGCCCCATTTTCGCAGTCTGCTGGTAACATTACCGATAATTGAAGTGCCTTTTGAAAGAATTGGCATGGATCTGGTGGGACCAGTAATCAGCACATAATACTGGACTATGCCACACGGTATCTTGAAGCCATTCCCTTGTGTAATACCTCAACAAAGGCTATTGCCTCAGAGCTTTAGTCATGTGGGTATTCCAAAAGAGCCATTAACAGATCAAGGCACACCATTTATGTCCAGAGTCAATAATGAATTGTGTAAGTTGAACAAAATCTCCCATCTCCATACCTCTGTCTATCACCCGCAAACTGAGTCTTGTGGAGAGATTTAACAAAACTCTCAAAACCATGTTAAAAATGGTGGTGGACAAAGATAGGAGAAATTGGGAGAAATTGGGATTTTTTGCTGCCATACCTCATGTTTGCCATATGAGAGGTACCTCAGGCATCTACAGGTTATTCCCCTTTTGAACTACTGTATGGTAGACATCCCAGGGGATTGTTCGATGTCACAAAAGAAACGTGGGAGGGAGAGACCACGCCTTACAGAAGCGTCATTGAGCATATCTCACTGATGCAAGATAGAATCGAGGCTCATGCCACTTGTACGGGAACATACTGTATGGAGCAAGCCCAGGAGGCTCAGAGAAGGGTTTATAATTGGGGTCCCAAGACCGGGTAAATTCCTAGCAAAGTGGCAGGGTCCCTTTGAAATTATGGAAAGAGTAGGGGAAGTAATCTACCAAGTTCACCAGCCAGGGAAAAGGAAACCAGAGCAAATATATCATGTCAATCTCTTGAAAACTTGGAAGGACAGAGAGACTTTACTGCCAGTGCCAAGTTCCCAAAAGGACATGGCCCCCATGACATTTGAGGTACCCATAACTGAAACCTTGTCAGTGGCCCAACAGCAGGATGTTATAAAATGTATAAGTAAGACTAGAGACTTTTTCTCTCACCTACCCGGACTGACCACAGTTATACAGCATGACGACATTACGGAACCAGGTGTAAGCATAAATGTAAAACCCTATAGAGTACCCGAGGCTAGGCCCCAAGCAGTTGCAAATGAAATAAAGAACATGTTCGAGTTGGACGTGATAGAGGAGTCCCACAGTGACTGGTAAAGTCCTATAGTGTTGGTCTCCAGATGGCACTATAAGGTTTTGTAATGATTTTAGGAAGTTGAATAGCGTGTCCAAATTCGATGGGTACCCAATGCCTCGGGTCAACAAGCTTGTTGACAGATTGGGAAATGACAGGTACATAACTATGTTAGAACTGACAAAAGGTTTTTGGCAGATACCCCTAACGGAGTCTGCAAAAGAGAAGATTGCCTTTTCTACTCATGAGGGGCCATTCTAATATAACAGGGTGCCTTTTGGTTTGCATGGTGCTCATGCCTCATTCCAGAGAATGATGGACAAGACATTAAGACTACATCACCACTACGCAGCCACCTATTTGGACGATGTAGTCATCCACAGCCCAGATTGGGAATCTCATTTGCCCCGGGTGCAAGCAGTAGTAGATTGCCTTAGGAAAACAGGACTCACTGCCAACCCCAAAAAGTGTGCTTTAGGCTAGGAGGAGGCCAAATACCTTGGCTACATTATTGGTTGAGGGCTGATTAAGCCTCAGATCAATAAGATTGAGGCGGTTCAAAAATGGCCCCAGCCTATAAATAAAAATTTGTGCATTTCTGGGGATAACAGGGTACTACAGGCATTTTATACCCAATTTTGCCCCCATTGCAGCCCCACTGACTGACAGACCTGATGAAGGGTAGAGGGTCGATCATGATTAAGTGGAATCCTGAGGCAGAAAAGGCATTTCAAATGTTGAAGCAAGCCCTTTGTGCACAACCGGTGTTCATGGCCCCAGATTTCACAAAGTAGTTTGTCGTACAGACAGACGCCTCTGATGTGGAACTGGGTGCGGTACTGTCCCAAATCAGAGACGGTGAGGAGCACCCGGTCATCTACCTGAGCAGGAAGCTTAACAGACATAAGAAAAACTATACCATTGTTGAGAAGGAATGTTTAGCGATCAAATGGGCCTTAGAGGCCCTGAAATATTGCCTGTTGGGGGGACTATTCAAACCAGTCACTGACAATGCCCCTCTGAAATGGATGTATGATAACAAGGAGAAAAACAGTTGTGTGACAAGGTGGTTCCTTGCTCTGCAAGCATTCAAGTCCACAGTGGAACATAGAGCTGGGAAACTCCAGAATAATGCAGATGCCCTTTCCTGTGTTCATTGTCTGGTCAGGACAGTTTCTCAGCCCCAGGGGCTTGAGCAGAGGGGGGATTTGAGACATTATAAAAGGTGAGGTCATCGATGGACATTATGTTTCACCTCGCACGTGTTCATTTTCAGTGAACTAAGGCAAAATCCGGTCCAGGTGTTACCAGCCACCTTAGCAGGGTTGGTTCCAGATTTTGTGGCAGACTTGTGTCCACTAACAGGTGGCATAAATAAGCATGAGCAGAGCAAAGATTTGCTCTGGCCTGGGACTCAGGAGCCATCAAGCCTGAGAGAGCTGATGAACTGAAAGTGGTTGTCAACCTGTGACAACCACTTTAACCTACAGGTAACCCTAGAATAAGGCTTACCTGTAGGGGCTCTGCATATCTCCCAAACCTGCATGGTTCAGGAGATGTGCAGTGTTCTGCATGTGCCGACGTCATTTCGGCACATGCGCAGTGAAGAAATGGCCTCCGTGCCGTTTCTCCACTGACACCGTGCCCTGACTGGCGTGCGCGGGAGTGACGTTAAGCGACTCCAGACAGTTACAGGGCCGGAGTCGCGGCCCCCGCAAGGAAGAGGGGCTGAAGATGGATGCTGCCAGCACAGGGGACATCGCTGGACGTCGCTGGCTTTGTTTGCAGGTAAGAGGCATAGTAGCCCATTATGCTTCTAATTTACAGGGGTATGTAGAGGAAGTAAACCCAATCTGGGTTTACTTCCTCTTTAAGTTTGCTTTATGATTGAAACAAAAGGTTTGCATTTTCTTTGTTTTGTGAGTGACTGGGAGAAGCCCTTAACTGCTCAGTTAGTTAGTTAGTTTCTGTTTTGTTGGTTGGATTTTCATACAACCTTCTAAAATGACACTGGCTACAATCAGCCTTTAAGAAAAACATGCTGTTTGGACTAGCTTTTTCCCAGGGAAGGTGATCCCTATTGAGCTAACCCCCCCACAATATGCATATATAACATTTTCCAATAACCCATATAAATGGGCCCTTCTTCACTGGTCACCAATGTTAGGAGTCATCTATGCACCTACCAGGAAGGGGACACGACTCACCTGGCAATCAGTGTATAGTGTGTACTACTCTCATATGCCTATCAATGTAAGGGACACACTTCCATTGACCATTAATGTAAGGAGACCCTTTGCTACAGACCACCAATGTAAGGGGGAGATTTTTCAACTAACCACCATTGTAAGGGGTCACATGTGGATTGGCCTTTAAGGTTTGAAGTTGCGGGGGGCGTGGTCTGGTCCCGGTCTAAGATGGATGCTTAGTTCTGTGCGCCTTCATCCTGAGATCCAGCACACAGCAGAACAAGCAGACAAACACATCATCCACACACCGGAAATGGTCAGGACCTCCCGCAGTATGTCTGCTTTGAGATCCCGGTCTCACTGGGACTTCGGCACTCAACTAAGCCGAAATATCCCGGAGCTCTTCAGGATGCAACACTCCCAGCAATGAGACGCCATGCTGTCTTCACAGGCCTCACCCCACAGATCGCGGTCCCCTGGCAGAAATGTGACACAGCCACAGCCCTTGGGAGCTCAAGCTACAGCCCCAGCCTTAAGCCTGAGTGACCTCCAGGCAGTGGCGAGCGACATTGAACAAGCGCTGTTTTCGGCCATAACGGATCTGAGACAAAATATACAGAACATCGTGACCAGAATGGATACATTGGTGCCAACCGCCATGACACCTCTCTTTGCCAAGTACAACAAGTGACCGAATCCCACACTGTTCATCTAAGGGAGCTGAACAGGCATATCGAGAATTTGGACAATCGTGGGCATCGCAAGAATCTTAGCTGTGGACTATATCCAGATATCACGAGCGACAACCGCCATTTTTAATGATAACAAAAGACAGTCACTTAAAGTCCACAAGTGATAGCAGCGCTGGTTTTGATCCATAAAGCATATGAACATGCAGTGAAAACGTTCATAAATAAATGTGTATAAAGTGCTAGTGCTGTATACAATCCAGTCTGGTGCAAATAAACTTCTCAGGTGAATTCCACTCTGCTCAATCCTCCACCTCTGTCACCACGTGCAAATGAACACACTGGAGCTCACCAGAACCAAAAGATGAATCAGCATATCTGCATCAAAGCATCAAACAGAGGACTCCTCTCTGAGCCAGGATCCCAGAAATCAGAGCATCATATCTCAATCCTCTCCAGCTCCAACATTCATAGGGGGATAAGCAGATAAAAAGCCCTCATAGCGTATCACTTATTAAAATGCATCTTTATTTCAATAAGGTGTGCGCTTACATCAATATAAAATCAACCGTCATTTGTAGCCTTTCGGCAGTAGTTACCGAACCGCAACTGAGAGCCTTCCCCTCTCAGGAGCTGGCGTCACTGGCTGTCAGTTCCTCACTCCGTCTGGGTCGCCGTGTGGCCACGCCTCTGACGCGTTTCGTCACATCCGACTTGATCACAAGGACTCTTGTGATCAAGTCGGATGTGACAAAAAATTCAACATCATTTCTTTGATAAACAACCAAGGTGCTTTATAACTTAACTTCACCTGTGGTGAGGTGATGGGCAACCCCAGAGTCCAATCTAATAGGCTATGTGGTTAAAACATATGTTGATTATTGAAACGATTGTTGTTTAAAGTTGTTAAGAGGATTCTGGATAACGCAATGGAAGTCAAATAGGACAATAGAAGCCCCTCCCATGCAACATACACCACACTCTCCTCCCAGACACATAACACATGTCACCGGGACATGCTAGACCGAAGCAGGATAGAGTCCCATACAGGAGAAGCTTGGCACCGACCCTCCAACAGGTCTTCTAGTAATTTACTGGCCCCTCTCCTCCCCTCTCCCCCAATTTCATGAAAACTCAACTGACCCATTAAGGGATGAAATGCAGTGAACCCTGATCTCGAAGGATCCAGAACTTGTCCATCTTTGATGCTAAACCCCACCACCCCCACAGCAGCGGACTCAGGAAGTCCTAGCTGAACAACTCCGAACCCCCCCCCCTCCAGGTGTGAGTGGGATTACAGGTAATCCCCTCCCGGAGTCAAATCCCCCCTCTCCCTTCTCATATTTAAGACTCTTCTCTGCCTCTCCTCCCACCCTGTTCCCTTTCGCCCCCCCTCCCCACTCCAGGATCTACCTCTCCTGTTCCCGAGCTTCTCGGTTGTCCTGAAGAGACCTCGACACCTCCGACAAGAAAGACATGCCCCCTCCCCTCTTTACCACAAACACAACCCAAAGCCAGAACAGCGGTAGACCAATTACAATATGCCCCCACAGAGCTGCATTGGTGGGAAACAGACCATCAAATGTGTGTCCATCAATGCTAAGGGCCTCAATATTCCAGAAAAGAAATCCCAACTACTCTCACATATGCGGGCCATAAAGGCGGACATAGTTTTCATCCAAGAGACCCATTTCAAAACAAAAAATATTACAAAGCTAACGCATTCTTCCCCACAGCGTACCACGCCACCAATACACTGGCGAAATTAAAGGGAGCCACCATCCTGAAAGCCAAGAACACACCGCTCCAGATTGAAGACACACTGCTGGATGAACAAGGCAGATATGCCTTCATAAAGGGGACACTTAAAAATATCCCAGTCACATTGGCGAACATATATAGCCCCA
The DNA here is from genome assembly GCA_018402905.1 of Glandirana rugosa. NCBI lineage: Eukaryota > Metazoa > Chordata > Amphibia > Anura > Ranidae > Glandirana > Glandirana rugosa. The sequence continues at coordinate 417,680 of BLSH010225829.1, forward strand.
ATACTTCTCAAGTACCCTTCTTCAGAACAATATCCAGATTATTAACTCAGTTCCAAAAGGGCATGCTGATTCTCAGTGGGGACTTCAATGCATCCCTATAACCATTACTTGACACGTCGTCGGGCACCTCAAATCTTCCATATAGAGCTCTGAAACAAATAAGACTTATCCTACAGAATCTCTTGCTCCATGACACCTGGCGAACCCTTCATCCCTAAAAGATAAAGATTATACATACTTCTCACCCCCACACTCTAGATATTCCCGCTTAGATTACTTCTTTATTTCCCAACAAGACCTAAGTTACCTGTCCGAAGCAACCATAGAACCTATGACATTTTCAGACCATTATCCCATTACACTGGAAATTACGCTACCTGACAGCAAACCCCACACACAAATTTGGCGACTAGACGCATCACTCCTTACCGACAAGATCAGAGTAAAAGAGCTACGGGCCCAAATCAAAAACTATTTTAAGGAGAATGAAACTCCAGACAGTACACATTTGACCCAATGGGCAGCACACAAATGTGCACTCAGAGGGAAATTAATAGCCATGGCCGCTAAAATCAGGAAAGAAAAACAAGCACAGATTAGAGTATGTTACAAAAATCAAACAATTAGAACTACAACATAAACGCACATTGGCCCAAAGTACATATAGGGAACTGTTAGAGGTACGAAATCTTCTTTGTGATGAATTAGGCCGCAGAAAGAAACATCAACACACTCTCACACACAAGCTCTTTTATGAGTTTGGGAACAAGTGTGGCCATCTACTTGCTCAAGCCACCAAAACGGGAATAGCAAGAATGACAGTACATCACCTACGCACGGCGACGGGCAAAATACTTACCAACAATACTGAGATTGCGAGAGAATTTGAAAGATTTTATTCAAAGTTATACAATCTGCCACCCAAGGATAAATCGGTAGCAGCCCCACACCTCAGGAAACAAGCAACCCAAGAATTTCTCTCTCAGCACGGCCCCCATCAATTCACCCAGATGTAGTTCAAACACTAGAACAACCGATAACAGCGGAGGAATGAAAAGTTGCAATCAAACAGCTAAGACCGGACCTGCTATCGGGAGTCTACTACAAATCATTCCAGGACCTCCTAGCTACTCCCTTTCTAAAAGTCTTTAACTCCCTGAATGCCACAAATCATCTCCCATCCAGAATGCTAGAGGCACATATTGTATTGATTCCCAAAGAAGGAAAAGATCCATCCCAACCTGCACACTACAGACCGATCTCCCTCCTCAATGTGGACATAACAATATTTTCCAAAATCATTGCAGATCGGTTATTACCACTCCTTCCATCGCTTATCTATAAAGACCAAGTGCGATAGGCCAGGGACAACACCATAAAGACTATTAACTTACATCATGTCATAACTACCTCTAAACAAAAGGGTTTTTTCCTGTCCCTAAAGTCTCTATACGTGGACCCCATGGCGAAAATATGTGTGAACAAAATCCTGTCGGATGCTTTCTGTATCGGAAACGGGACAAGGCAGGGGTGCCCCCTCTCCCCTGTCCTGTTAATACTATCGCTCGAGCCCTTCCTGCAATCACTAAGAACAAACCCCGATGTCCATGGTGTAAAAGTAGCCGGGCAGGAATATAAACTAGAAGCCTATGCGGACGACATACTCTTATTCTTGTCAGACACACTAGTCACACTACCGGTAGTACTGAAGGCATTTCAGAACTTCCAAGACTTATCAAATACGAAGATAAATTTTAGCAAATCATTTGCCCTCAACATCTCTCTCCCATTAAATCTTGTAGAGCACTGCAAGAATAACTTCCCCTTCCCTTCCCCTGGAAAATGGACTCGATCACTTACCTCTGTATCCAACTGCTGCACAGGCTGTCAGATCTGTACTCCATGAATTACTTACCAACACTGAATAAAGTGTCAGGAGACCTCAAAAAGTGGAGCAAACCAAATATCTCTTGGTTTGGCAGGGCAGCCATACTGAAGATGAATACCCTCCCACGCCTACTCTATATTCTTTAAACCATTCCCATAAAACTACCACCAGCATTCTTCAGGACATACAGAAACATTAGTACAAATTTTTTGTGGAATGAACACAAACCAAGAATATGCAATGCCCAACCTTCACTGCCTAAAAACGTAGGGGTATAGGCTTAACAGATCGTCACAACGATTATAAGGCATGTCACCTTACCAGAATAGCTGATTGAAACCTACTCAGGTCACGTAAGGACTGGGTTAACCTGGAGGCAGAAACCTCCCCCCTACCCCTAGATTTGTTCCCTTGGCTTCTCGACAAACATATCCCAAAAGAGTTACAAACGCACCCTCTAATTGGACCGACCCTACAAAATTTCCATTCCGTCTGCAAGGGCTCCACAATCTCATCTGCACCCAGCCCGCTTACTCTCAGCCATTTGGCCCCATGAACACATCATGGCATACCAATTCTATGAGAAGTGCAAATTGGTATTGTTCCCAGAAATAAAAGCGCAAATAGGGATCAAAACCCTCCCACACTGGACATATACCCTGATCTCACACTATATTCAAACTTCAGAGAAAAAGACAGTATGTGCCAGACCACTAACAACATTTGAGCAGATCTATATTAGTCGAACTCCACAAACACATCTAATTTCTACAATGCATACTCTCCTATTCGCAGATCGCTCCCCAAAAGCATACAAAGCGTACATGTCCTGGGAAAGGGAACTCTCACTATCCCTATCAGAGGAAGAATGGGAAAGGATACACATCAACACACATAAGGGATCACTAAATGTATCCACCCAGGAGAATGGGTATAAAATTCCAACGCGCTGGTACCGCACCCCGACTATTATACACAAATTTCACTCGGACGTCTTGGAGACTTGCTGGAGATGTCAGACGGACAAGGGCACAATGCTACATGTGTGGTGGACCTGTCCAAGGATCCAACCCTACTGGCAAACAACGAGAGACACCATAGCACAGGTAACCACGTACACCTTAGAATACACCCCCACGTAGTTTTTATTGCACCACTCGAACCTACCGCTGAATACCTATCACAAATCGCTAGCCATGCACATGGTAAATGCGGCGAGCCAGTGCATTCCAATGCACTGCCAATAATCCCAGCCCCCTTCAATGAAAGAATGGCTTCGCAGGATACAGACAATAGCGGAATTAGAAGAATTAATTCACATATCTAAGACACCCCACATAAATACAACCGAAAATGGTCCTGCTGGACACGCTTTCTGACAACCTCTGTTTACGCCCAATTGAACAACGGATAATGGGCTCTCGAACAAAATGACATCAGCTAAATGTAACCCCTGTCTTATTAACCGTAACTTGAAAGATCTGATCTCTAACGGAGAACCAAACTGTCCTCCCAGCAACCCGCCACCTTTTTGAAGGAATGCGGGAACCGTAAGGACAGCTGGAAAACTGCAACTGCAACAGAAGAGGACACCCCCCACCCTCCCCCCTCTTTCCTCCCTCTCCCCTCCCTCCTCCCTCCCAAGGATAAATTTCCTCGTCCCCCACCCGCTTTTTTTCCCCTCCCCACACCCCCCAATACCCTTTATCATACTCCCCCCAATCTGACCCATACTCTTAAGTAAGCCCCGCCATCCCATACCTCAGCCCCAACAGAGGCCCTGTGTCTCAAGAAATACAACACTAGAGCCCTCCCCTCGCCTTAGACCCCCTACTAACTGGGATACAAAAGTCAGCAGGCTACCATACCCAATCGAGTAGATACAGCTAGCACGACTTTCATGTAAATTGGCTCTCAAGATGTTATAACCCTCTGTCAATGTTTGATTTCATTGTGACTATGTAAATGACTGAGTTGTACTGGATGTATCTTCTGTTATTTTTCCTAAATAAAAATTTATGGAAAAAAAAAAGGTTTCAAGTTGCTTCTCAATTAGCCAAACATTAAACTTGCCATTTCTCCCCTAATTAACAATGCAAGTGGACATTCACCACCGGCCATCAATGTAAGAGTCACTGCTTCCCTTACAACCAGTGTAAGAGGGTATTACTCTCACTCACCAATGTAAAAAGACACTTTCCAAATGACTATTAGTGTAAGTAGACACTTGTTAGGGAATGCCTGAAGGATTAATTTAGTCAGCTAAATAGATCGCCTGAATAGATTTACCTGGGAAAATACATTTTATCCTGTCCACAATCCCATGTTTGTGATTTCTGATGTTCTCATAAACACAGAGGTATTGTTTGAGTGCATCATGCAGTTTTCCTTGGTCATAAAACTAATTGATCTGTTGAGGTTCTGCAACCATGAGACAATTTTTGCCTAACAAGATGTTTATTCTTCTCCAATCTAGATGGCCTCATATTTACATGTCAATACACTCATTGTTTTAAAGTTTAAACAACTTAGCCAATTCTTATATCCTTAAGCCTGGTCCACACAATGAGATTATTGTACAAATTATGATCTTTTTTTTTTTTTTGTAATCTCCATATCGAAAATGAAGAGGTTGCTAAAGCTACAAAATTTCTCTGACAGAATAAAAATTCGGAATTGACGTAATGTATTGTATTTGTGTTGTATTTTTGGACGAAAACTGTACCGAGTAAACGAAAATTGTATGATCTGGTATCGTACGAGAAAATATTTTTTTTGGCCCTTTTGGATATTTTCGGACGAAAGTTGTGTACTTAGGATCTGATTATCGTAGGATCACTTTGAAAGCTGTATTTTTCGTACAATTTTCTGATTGTACTAGACTTTAGAGTTTCCTGGGTTAGAGGAAAAATTATCCAAGGGCTCAGCCTAAGTTCATACAGAAAAATTAATTAACAAATGTTGTAATAATCAAATGTAAATAAAAGACTATAACGTTGTGCTCATACATTTACATACCCTTGCAGAATTTATGATTTCTGGGCCATTTTTAATAGAATATGAATGATAGCACAAAAACTTTTCTTTCACTCATGGTTAGTGTTTGGCTGAAGCCATTTATTATCAATCAACTGTGTTTACTCTTTTTAAATCATAATGACCACAGAAACTACCCAAATGACCCTAATAGAAAGTTTACATACCCTGGTGATGGCATAGAACCCCGATCACCTGACTCCTTCTGAATAAATAGGCTCTCCCAGCAGGCCAAGGGGGCAAAGAAAACGCCTGCCATTTGGCTGAGACAACCTGCCACTCCTAGTCTGGATTTACTATGCCCTTGTCAATCTAATGCCACAGGTAACAAGGCCACCCAGTGACAGAAGAGAGAGATGCATCAAACCCAGATTTAGGGAAAAGTCAATGAATCTCCCTAACAATCAGCCAGGCTAGTTACCACCTAGCAGACAAAATTTTTTAGCAACCCTGCGTAATACCAGGGTGCTACAAATGGTTGGTGTGACAAAGGCCCCTGAATGGAGGGGTTACAAGGGAGATACTGAACTAGGTGGGGGTGTTGGCTCTCACTGCTGTCAATCACAGCCAGTGAGACAATCAGGAGACGGAGTGGGTGGGAGTGTGCCTGCTTGGATGCCCCCATAGAAAGCTGCTTGCTGTGGGGGAAACCGGAAGGAGGGAGGGGCCAGGAGTGGCAGTGAGGGACTCGAGAAGAGGAGGGAGGGTTCAGGCTG
>BLSH010225829.1:466391-477604 GCA_018402905.1 Glandirana rugosa
CCTGTAGTCCGACCTGTCGCCCCCGCTGTCCAGCCTGATGTCCCGGTGCCCGCTGTCCAGCCTGATGTCCCGGTGCCCGCTGTCCAGCCTGATGTCCCGGTGCCCGCTGTCCAGCCTGATGTCCCAGTGCCCGTTGTCCCGTCTGATGATCCGGTGCCCGCTGTCCAGCCTGATGTCCCAGTGCCCGCTGTCCCGTCTGATGATCCGGTGCCCTCTGTTCAGTCTGATGATCCGGTGCCCTCTGTTCAGTCCGATGATCCGGTGCTCGCTGTCCAGTCTGATGTACTTCTGCCTGCTGCTCAGCCTGATCAGTTGGATGGTTGTGTAAAAGCTGAGTGTCCACCTGTTAATGGGTTGGAAAGCTCTGAACATTCATGTGACTTATATGGGTTGTCTACTTGGCCTAAGATTCAGTAGAGTCCTTCTGGCAGTGTGTTGCTTCTATGACGCCCGAGCCTGGAGGTCTAGACATAACATGGATGACTAATGGCTGCATTTGCTTTCATGACCCTGGTTGTGGTAAATTCCTAGGGAATGGTGGAGTACGAGCTGTGCCCTGCCATGATCTGGGAGCAACTGCCACAGCTCCGGGTGTACTAGGGGACCCAGGCTGGGTAACCGGTGCCTCGGAGAGGCCTAATGGGTTTTTGATATGCGGTGCAAGTCCTGGAGACCAGGCAAGCTTTTCAGTCATGACAGGACACATCGGTGCCTGTATTCCAGTACTGTCGCATGACCCCAGGGCTAAATCTGAAGGTAACACGTGTGACCCCTGCATTGGGGTATCTACTGTCTTGAGGGACTCGAAGTGGCAAATGTGCTACATCCCAGGGAATCCGGCCAGCAGGACACCCAGCCAGTCGTCTGACCCCGGCAGTGGGACACTCAGCCAGTTGCATGATCCAGGTGGGGGGAAACGTTACCTTCCGACAGATCTTGGCTGTAGGACACCTCGTTGGAGAACCAGGACTTCAACTCCTTCGGTGGACTCACGTAGCAGAGGACTTCTTCTTATGGACTAGATTCCCCACGGCTATTTGGAACGTCCTGAGGCCGCTCCTTAGAGGGGGGGTACTGTCAGGAATAGTCCCTCCAGCGGGTGGCGCTGCGGCTCGGGGATTCTTTGGCTGCAATTCCAGTATCCACCAGCGAGTATCTCCCAGCAATCAGAGGCCCATGAGTCACCACCTGATGCTCGTTACAGGAAGGATATTTAAACCCTGACTGCCATATGCATGATGCCTTGGTGTTTTGTCTCCATGTGCCTCTGAATCCTGTAGCCTGCAATCCGGAAATCCTGTATCCGCTCTGGGACCCCTGTCTGCAGCCTGATCTTCCCCCCGTGTTCTCCAGCATCTGCTCCCTGTGCCTGTCCTGTCCTGCTCCCTGCCCCCTCTGCTGATCTCCCGTGTATGACCCTGGCCTGGCTTCGTTTACGGTTTGGACATTCCCCTTTACCTATTTAGGCAGTTTCACTACTTTTTGTTATTTAGTTACATTTCATGGTTTGTTATATTAGATGTGCGTTTTGATCACCATTTACCTTTCTTTTAATAAATCACTTTATTCACTTTACGTTGTGTCTGGTATTCTCTGTGCAGTTCACACATTTCTGGTCACACCAGTTGCTGACAAAACCTTTCGAAAGGGAAGAGGGGCTCATATGGCCAAAGCCAAATTAACCCCTTCAAACACCTTTTTGGTAAAGTGTTTACCTCACCATGCTAGTGTGAGATTGCATCCCCACTCGATTATAATCACATACCGGACAGCAACCCACATAATCATGATGTCTAAACAATGTAAAATAATGACAAGAGGTTGGATTGTAATGTGAACTGTCCCTATATCCTAATAGGGGACTTGTGGAATGGTATTAGTGCATAAAAAACAGCCGATCACTGCTGACATTCAATTGGTAAATTTAAATATCAGCAATTTTAGGCAAAAATAAAAACTGAGAAAAATGATGTATGAATTAAAGTTATCTATAAACAAAAGTTACGTACATTCCATATGCAGACCATGATAAGCAGGGCTGGTGCAAGGATTTTTGACACCCTAGGGGAAACCTAATTTTGCCACCCCCTTTGGCTCTGCCCCTGACTCCAGCCCCTTTGCCCTGTCAATTTATACGATGGAGGTGGCGGAGGCAGAGATTTTTTGCAGAGCCTCTCTACCCATTTCTTTAGCCGTGGTCCACAGGCCCGCACCTGTGCCCCTGGATCCGCCTCATTTTACCGCCCTGGGGTGCTGCCAGCCGCGGCTCTCCAGTGGCATGAGTGATTGATGCAGAGCAGTGACGGATCAATAGCGGATGGGCGCCCCTGGTGGTAGTGCCGCCCACTCCGCCTAGTGGTAGAGCCGGCCCTGATGATAAGTATAGGTTAAATAATGAAAAATAGATATGGAGGTTAACAAATTAAAAATAAATGTAGAATGAGATATGAGTCAAATATACTCATTAGACATCCCCAAGAGACTATATAACAAATTGTGAACTGAAAATTAATACTACCTTAAAAAAAATTCCATTCCGAGTGATAGGTATCTATGTGTTGGTTTTCCCATAGGTGAAAAAGGTCATTCTGTTGGAAAATAATGTTTTTGTAATAGCTTTTATGAAGAGCATAGTTTAATAATTGTAATGAAACCCTTTAAATCGATGTCCAGGTTGAGGCCCGATGGCTGCAATGATTGGAGTCTGTATAATCATCGGGTCACCATCTGTGACACCGACTTGACCATGTCTGTACCTCTCCAGTCTTGTTTAACCCTATCAATACCCCAAAATCTAAGAAGAATTGGGTCTTGATTGTGTGCCAACCTTAAATGGTTGGACACGCTATGGTATTTATACCCCTTTTTTATGAGTAGTTCTGCCCACGTATTGATAATTGCAGGGGGCATATCAGAAAACTACCAGAACTCTGGCTAAAATGATAGGAGAGCATGTTGACAACATAAAAAGGGGGTATTAATACCATAGCATGTACGGACATGGTCAAGTCGGTGTCACAGATGGAGACCCGATGGATATAAAGACTCCAATCATTGCAGCCATTGGGCCTCAATGGGCTCAACCTGGACATCGATTTAAATGTTTCATTACCAATTATTAAACTTTGCTCTTCATAAGAGCTATTACAAAAACATTCGTTTTCCAACGGATTAACCTTTTTTACCTATGGAATGGAATTTTTTAAGGTAGTATTAATTTTCGGTTCACAATTTGTTATATAGTCTCTTGGAGATGTCTAATAAGTATATTTGACGCATATCTCATTCTACATCTATTTTTAATTTTTTAACCTCCATATCTATTTTTCATTTTTTAACCTCTACTTATCATGGTCCGCATATAGAATGTAGGGAACATTTGTTTATAGATAACTTTAATTAATACATAATTTTTCTCGGTTTTTATTTTTGCCTAAAATTGCTGATATTTCAGTTTGAATGTCAGCAGTGATCGACTGTTTTTTATGAACTTCTACCATTCCACAAGTCCTCTCTTATCCATAATGTAATGCCATTTCCGGGAGCTTATGTCACTTCCTGAAGACGATTCCTTTAGCGAAATGTAAGTAGAAGTTACTTTGAGCTGCCCATCCGGACCGCACCAAACACCTGGGAACTTCCTATTCTTATCGGAGAACGAGGCTTGAATTGCACATCGTTATCGGAAGGATCACTGCTCACACACTGGAAACATCTAGTTTTTTTTCTTAAGGCTTTTTGATCTCTATAATAAATACTACACTATGAGAATTTTAATTTGTCTCCTGTGGAGTTCATTTTACATACTCTAGCCTGGCCATAGGATCCCCCAGACAAGGAAGCCACCACCAGGAACCATCTTGGGTATACCCCAATAAATGTTATAAGACCTACCTGTAAAAAGGGGTCATGAACATCTGGTGAGTGGCCAATCTTCTATTTGAGCATGGGTGAATAATAGAAAAAGCACATAAAACACTTTGAATACCAGCCATTTGGTGACGGGATAAGACCAACATATATGGACTTTATGTATTTGATTATGCACATGTTTTCATGAATTTTACTATACACATGAACTTTTTAACATATTATGCACAATATTTTGTATGCATTCTTGTAGTGCACTTTTTTGAATATCAGCAGATTATGTATAGGGCCACACACACTTTTTAAAGGTCCATGCACATTATGTTAGGCACTTTTTTTATGCACTTTAATGAACTGTCAGTATGGATTGTACATATTACAACCCATGAGTTTTGATCTGGTTCATCATGTTGTAATAATTACCAGTACTTGCGCCACCACCTTTACATTCTATATCCAACCATTTGTGCTACAAGCACCTTTAAAGGAGCAGCAACCATATTTCATACAACATTTCTAAAACATTTGTTCACTCCAAAAAAAACAAAAAAACGTTCAGGTCTTTTGGACTTGTCGTATCCACAAAATCACTATACTTAGCACCTCATTTATCGAATACTTCTATCTAGGTCTGAGAAGTGGATCCTATACTTTGGAAGCAGTGGAACAAAGTGGGTCTCAGCCACCTATCCCTCAAAAACTGGTTACCAGATAGACCCATTTTAAGTCTGGGAACTGGCTTAACAACCCAGATGCTAGATGAAGGGGGCACTCTTGACTCCCTGAAATGCATTGGATACTTTTTGGCTTGCCCTCCTTGGCTTTTATCGGAACAAAGTAACCCACATCTTTAATAAACACTGAGCTGGCTGCCTGTGTGTGGTTTACTGCCCAAGGTCGCCATCTTTGCTTGGAGCTGGAAGACACAAATGGCCGCATTGAGCGGCATCCACCCCCAGCATGGCTCTGATGGCATTGAATCAAACCCAGGTCTTTAACCCTTCAACCACCATGTTGCATTTTGCACCATTTGCTCCTAGCCAACCACTTGTAATTGGTTGGTTTACCTTCTTTGGGAATTTGGGAATGCTTACATTTTGGTTTGATCACACCAGTGTGGTCCCCTGATATGAAGCCACACAGTGCATTGAAAACGGAATTAAAAAGGACCCTTTTGGTAACTTTACTACACTGAAATAATGCATTCCTGCAGCCACAGTTTTTCTTTCTTCTAAGAAACTGTACCTTCTATCATTGAAAAGTTGTCCTTGTTCTCCAGTCCAGTGACTTTGCCTAGGCTGAAATTAAGTAATCAGTCTGCTGCAAGGAGGGTGAAGCATTTCTTCGGCCTCCTCTTTCCAAGTGATCAGTTTGTAATATTGTAACCTGGCAGCCATGACCAATTAAAGTAAATGGGGAGCTCTGCAAGTGCCCTTCAACTGCGTACAATACACTCTGTTGCAACATGCTAGTGTGGCAATCAAGGTTTTAAATCGGGTGGCCAGGAGGCGATATAATGCCACTAGTGTGAAGGAACCCTTAGATATTTGTTAGCTACTTGAGCACCGGGTATTGAGAAACAACAGGGTTTGGGACTTTGCATGTAACTCTTAGGGTTAAATAACTACTTGACCAAAAAATTATAAAATAATTTTACACAGAACTTCAAAATATTCTACTCATTTTTAAAAAACAAGGTTTGTTTACAGGCAAGTTAAACTGGTGGTCCAGGATGTTGTTGTCATGAACTTGAGATCCATTATTTTTTGTGGCCAGTGCATTTTGCAGGCTGACCCACTTTGTCAGGGCCTCAGATCTTGTTATATACTGTAACAATATACAAAGGAACATTTTGCATATAAAGCAATCAGCGTCTAAATATTTAATAACAATGAAACACATTCACATAGTATTCAATCACAAAGAACAAGAAACATTTGTTACCCAAGAATTGAAAATTTTATCTATTGTAACAATTCATAAAGGAAGGTTGAGTGGCATTTTATAATGTAATACCTTTTAACTACATAAACTATACAATATATAAAAAAAATATATATACAATATATATAAAAAAATAAAAATGTAATTGTCACCTGCGTAATATTACATCAAAGCTGGTGACCGGTATCCTGGGGAGTCCAAATCCACAAACCATAATGAGAGGCTGCAGCAGAGGGATGATCTGTGTTAAGGCTCGCCCACACTTGAGGTTGGAGGGGAGGGGTGTTAAAACCCTAAGCTTGAGTCATGCTTTTACTGTCCCCCCCAAATGATACCCCCTTTAGCTGCAGAGCCAGAGGTTGGTGGTGTTCACATCCTGTGAACGTGATGCTCCTGTTGTTTTTGGTGGGCATATCATCTGGCAGCCATGATCCATTAAAGTAAATGGGGGGCTCTGCAAGTGCCCTGCAACTGCATAAAATAAACTCTTGCGACATGGTAGTGTGGCAATCAAGGGGTTAAATCGGGTGGCCAGGAGACAATACAGTGCCACTAGTGTGAACAAACCCTTGGATATTTGTTAGCTACTTAAGCGCCATTCATCACTGTATCTTATTTAAGCCAACATCTCTGTCCAGGAAATAGTTGTTGACTCTGGCAAATGCCTGAACAAAGATGGGGCTGTCTTTCTGGAGAAAAGAACAGATAAAGGTAATGTTAAGGGAAGTAAATAAATACTTGGAAGCATTCCACATACGGGTTACCTAGATAAAAAACATCATTTAGCAGTGACTCTTGTGGTTTTTACTGTTACATAATTTAGTGGCTTCGCTGTAAGATTCTCGAAGATAAGATATTTTAAGATTTTTAACAGAATTATCTATTTCTTCTCAGCAGACAGACTGCCATTGTAGTGACTAAAATAGAGAAGCCGCACTAAGATTACGATTGAAAATGAAACGAGTTGTAGCCACAGTTCCTATAATGGGTTGCAGTAGAGCTGGTCAAATGACTGGAAATGATTACTACTGCTATTGGAATTGGTACCATGGTTAACCATTTCTTAATGCTCTTTATCTTGACCATTTTTTTTTTTTTTTTGGTATATTTGACCAGAACATTAAATATTACTTATGTGCACACATTTTAACATGTAATGAAATCTTAAAAGGAACAATTTTGTACTTGTTCCAAGTAACCACAATTTCCTGAGCATGATAATGATTCACACCTTGACTGCACATTCAGTTAGGGAGGAAAACCACTGCAGGTTTGCAAGGTTGACAGCATGTAGTGCACACTTTTATCGTATAGCATATGTACATTTGTTTGCATTAAATAATAATGTTTTTATTTTTGTCCTTTTTTTGTCTGTTTTTTTAATTTAACAGAGCTATTCTGTCTAAATCATTTCATTACAATTCTGAAGGTTTAGATGCTGTTTTGCTCCAACCAGTGGCCACTTAATAGCTGGACCAAGAAAAGCTACAATAGATTTCTAAAGGCCCTTATAGACTGCTTAAATTAGGTCAGTTCCTGCAAGCTCCACCTGGGTTTAATTTTCCACCAAACTCAGCTGATTTTTGTGGACTGTTTGGCACCAGCGGATGCCTTATATCCCATTGATCAATAAAAACAGGCCCTTAAGCTGTGGTGCTGCATTCAGGGGGCAGTACCGTCACCATACATAACCCATTTAAGTGAATGGTGCTGTGCCACAACTGTGTGTGTAATGGGTGTTGTTGCGGTGTGGGCTTGTGGGTAGGTGCAGCGACCGTAAACACTCTCCCTACACTATCCACAAGCGAAATGTATACCAGTCTTAAATAGACTCTGCCTGAACTATGATGGCCGCCAAAGTCACCTGAGACGCCAGCATCCAATCAGATGCTGTCTCATTATGACCAAGGAGATCATAGAGGAACAAGGTTCCTCTTGACTTCCTCCTCCATCTGCATTGCCACTGCGGTTGAGCACCACCTGCAGCTAGAGCTGCACGATTCTGGCCAAAATGAGAATCAGTTTTTTTGCTTCGAATAAAGATCATTATTCTCTCATGAGTCTCGTGGCGTAACATCAGCTTTCACATTATACAAAAAAAAAAAAGGTTTAACTTTACTGTATAGTTTTATTTAAAATTCATTAAAGTGTATTTTTTCCAAAATGATTGCGTTTGAAAGAGTGTTGTTCTTATGTATTTAAAATGTATTTGCACCATAGACATGGACAGGCATTACAGCACTTCTTTACTCAATGCTTTACCATACATACATAGATACTGGAACAGGAAAAAAGGAAACAATAGATGTCTAAAGATGTATAGCTCTACCAAGGACAATAGAGAAGTGGACATATGTTACAATGCTTACCCCTACTGGATGGAGAACAGTATAACACACTAAATACATAACCCTCCTTCCCCCTAGACCTCAGTCTTTGAGATAACTGGGAGGGTCAATATTTCTCCTTGGATGTCTAAGGACCACAGTTCACTGGGACCCTCAGTTGGGTGCAATTCTTCTTATTGTGCTGTGTCAGAGGGACTGGGAGAAATTGGCTCTGCAACAACATTTCCTGTAGGAATAACACCTGTATCAACTAATGGTACACCATGATCTGGCATCACTGGAATCCCAGTACCACTAGAACCAGCAGCAGGTACGATTTCACCACGTCTTTCTCGGATCTGATCAACATGCCTTCGTAATATTCCACCATCAGTAATTTGTATCTTTGTATAACAAAGGTCCTGTAGCCACAAGCACCTTTGCTGGTATCCAACGAGGCTCAACAGCATCATTTCTCACTTAGACAGCACTGTCAGGCTCAAACACTCTCACAGATACATTAGCATCCTTTTTTTTTTTCCAATAGTTTTTATTTAAATTTTCAGTGTACATAACAAGATTATGCGGAACACAGTTAGACATAGATAAGCTGATACATATCAAAATACAGTCTAATAACCGCTTGGCAATAACCCCTAAATGAGTAGCTTTACCTAGACGCGTTGACAGTCATGAATCAACGGGGTACAGATACACAACACAGCTTTTAAAGGAAGAGAAGTGTGAGAGACGTGGGGGCGCCACCCCCCGAGGGGGGTGGCTCTCCCACATCCCACAGGACAGCAGGTGCCTAGGACAGATAGTCAATACCTAGCACATTGACAAAGAAGCAACTGTTGAGGATAACGTGCACTGGTAGCTCCCTGGAGTTAGCTATTTAAACTGATAGTGTGCACTTGGGGTGTTCTAACCAGAGAGACCACCTCTTTTGAAACTGGGTGATTTGCAAATGAGCCTTTGCAACCATGAATTCCATGAGCCCCTGTTCATTCAGGGAGGAGACTACACTGAATGTAGCTGGAGGTGCTTGGGCTTTCCATTTTCTGGCTATGGAGAGTCTAATGGCAATGAATATATGGGTCAGAGCGTGAAAAGATGCAGGCCAGGAATCAAAGTCTAACGCAAACAAAATCAGTTGCGGGGAGAGAGTTATTGGCCTGTGAATCAAAACTGTCAGTAGTTTGCTGATATCCCGCCAAAAGGAGAACAGTTTAGGGCACGACCACCAAACAGGCATGCTTGTACCCTTTTGTCCGCAGGCCCTCCAGTATTCATCTGTGGCTGAAGAGTATATTTTAGCCAGTTTAGTAGGGATAAGATACCAATTGTGGTATATTTTTTCTACGCCTTCCCAATGGGTGATACATTTGGAGAATTCCAGAGGGCGTTGTAAGGCCAGGAGCCATTGCTGCTGTGTGTATGTGGTGGAGATGGTGTTCCCACTTCAGCATAGCGTGGGTTTTAGTAGCGGATGGGATACTGGTTAGCAATTTATAATAGTAAGGTATGCCCCTCTGTTAGGAAAGGAACGATTATTAGCCTAAATCCTGGCATTTCCGCGGTGGTGCGCGCTCCCGTGCGCGTTCGCGCGCTCCCGTGCGCGCCCGCCCGCGCCGGAAAACGGCGCCAAATGGGCCTATTTAAACTGGGAGATTTCTGAGAGCAAGTGCTGCTCGCTCTACAGCGTTCCCGACCTGTACGCCTCAGCTCCGGATACCTGTTCCCGTGTTTGTTCTGCCTCCTGTTGACCCGGCTTGTCTTGACCTGCTGTTTGCTACCTGCACCGACCCCGGCTACCCACGACCATCCGATTGTCTGCTCCTTTGTACCTCTGCTGCCCGCCCGTTAACGAACCTTGCTTGGACTCTGACTACCCGTTTTCCTGATCCTCTTGTACCTTCCTGCCTGCCTGTTGCAAACCCAGCCTGTACGACCATCCTTCTACTTGCACGCCTTCTGGAGCCTCACTACAACATCGGTGACCCTCCAGCCCTCGTGCCATCCCGCACTCTTGGGCCTCTGTCCCCACTACCAGGGGTCCTCGAATCGGGTGCGTAAGAGCGGTTGTTCCTTGCACAAGACAGACTCCACCGTCAGGTACGTGACAGAAGCGAGCAGCCATGACTGAGTCTGCGCAGGGAACCTGCTCTGCCATGGATGACTTATGTGCACATCTTGCCGGCCTTACCCAAGCCGTGAAGAATTTGCAAGAGGGATATACGCGGTTGGAAGAGCGGGTACAGGAACCGGTGCTTCGGCGGCCCGTACTATTGTGACCCTGCCTTCGGAACCCAAGGTCCCGCTGCCGGATAAATTCTCAGGGGATCGACGTAAGTTCCGGGTCTTTCGGAGTTTGTGCGATTTATACCTGGGATTGCAGCAACGCACGTTCTCCCTGGAGAGCACGAAGGTGGGATTTATCATTTCCCTTCTGCAGGGTGAGCCCCAGGCATGGGCTCTCAGACTATGGGAGCAAAACGCCCCCGAAGTTGCTACCGCTGCAGCCTTCTTCCAGGCCATGGCGCAGCTGTACGAAGACCCCCACTTGGCTGCCACCGCAGAAGCTACTCTGCACAACCTCCAGCAGGGCCGTCGCCCAGTGGAGGACTATGCTGCCGAATTTCGGCGCTGGAGCTCGGACACAGCCTGGGGCAGCGCGGCTCTCCTGTTCCAGTTCCGTATGGGACTTTCAGAACCCCTTAAGGATGAGCTGGCACGAGTGGGGATCCCTAAAACCTTGGAGGAGCTGATCACCCTGGCCATCTCCATCGATCGGCGCCTCAGAGAGCGCCGCGTCGAAAGGTCTTCTGGGTCAACACGCCCGACCTGGATGCTTCCTCGGGTTCCCAGTTACCCGACACCGCCTTCCTTTCACCCCGTATCCTCCTCCTCCTCTCCACAGGATGTCGCGGAACCCATGCAGATTGGACTGCTTCGGCCTTCCCTCAGCGCTGAGGAAAGACAGCGCCGGTTCCAGCTGAATCTTTGCCTGTACTGCGGAGAACCCGGCCACATGGTCAGGACATGTCCCGCGAAGCGCGGTAAGTGCTT